>JAVCKT010024639.1:5549-18418 GCA_032273925.1 Rhynchotus rufescens | reverse complement strand
CGCGCGCCCCGCGGAGGAGGACTCCTTCCCCAGGGTGCAGCGCGCGGGAAGGAGCTGCGGGCCTTGGGGCGCGGGGCCTTCTGGGAGCTGTAGTCCCAGAGCGCGGCGAGCGGCATCCAGGAGAGGCGGGGGCGGACTCCACTTCCCATCGGCCAGCGCGGCCCCATTGTGGCCGCCGGCGCGCGCTATTGGCTGGCGGCGGGAGAAGGGCCTCGCTGCCCGGCCGGCGACACAAAGCAGATGGAAGATGGCGGCGGCGGGGAGCCCGCGCGGCGGGGAGCGGCGCGCGGCCGAGGAGCGGGAGCTCGGGCAGCGCCTCCGCCGCCTCTACCCGGCCGTGGACCAGCGCGAGACGCCGCTGCCGCGCTCCTGGAGCCCCAAGGACAAATTCAGCTACATCGGCCTCTCGCAGAACAACCTGCGCGTGCACTACAAAGGTGAGGGCCGGGGCGACCGTACCCGGAGACACCCCCCCGGCCTTTATTTGTGTGCGCCCTGCACCCCGGGCACCGCACAATATGGAGGAGGCGCTTTCCTTCTCTTTCCCTTTTCTGTATTCTTTTTTTCCCCTGTCTTGTCCCCCCTTTTTCCCTCGCGGGGGGCGGCGGGGGGAGCCACGGGCCGCCTCCCTCGCCCTCCGGAGGGGCCTTATGTAAAACTCGCCGGGGGCTCGGAGACCGCCGCGAGGATTGGGAATAACCGGGAGGATAAAGGAGAGCCGCGGTGACGTGTCCTGCCTATGGTAATGAGCGAGAAAACATGCTTTTCTTCCGATTTTTTTTTTTTTTTCCTCCTCGTCCTCTCGAGAGCAGCAAGGGGTTAACCGGAGCGAAGAGCAGCGAGCGCTAAGCTATTAAACGCGGAAATGACGGGGAGGGGAAAGCACAGAGAAAAACAGGGTTTATTTTTAAACTGCGTGTGAAAAATGGAATTAGAGTCGCGGGCCGCGGGCCCCGCCGGGCTTTGTGGGGGCTGCAGAGCCACCCGCGAGGGTCGGCGGCAAGGGGGAGTTAGGGTTAGGAAAATAAATAAACAAAAATAGAAATACGCGTCTGCAGCACCCGGCCGGCCGTGGTGGCGGAGAAACTTAAGTGTTGATTGTTATGAAATGCCATAAAACCTGGAAGCGTGCGCGCGGACACTCTGACCTGGAAAAACACAGGCACATCTGGTGCTCCAGGCCCCAGTCCTGGAGCGGCGAGAGAGAGAAACCCCTTCCGAGTGGGCCGTGAAGACCTGGATCTTTTGTGAGCCCTGGAGCCGAGGGAGCGCCACGGGAGGAGGAGGGGAAAGCGGCCCTGCAATTAGCCCTCCTCGGAGTTTATGGCAGTGAAATTCAAGTGAAATCGCGATAAACACGGCACTGTGTAATCATAGGAGGAAAATGGCAACACAAACACATGCTAGGATTTGGCTGCCATGAAAGGATTAAATGTACTCTCCGAGACTTTTTTTTTTTTTATCAGAGAGGCTTTACTGTTACTTACAAAATACTCTGTTAAAAATGCAAAGTTTAATGCACCGTACAAAACTAAGACATTTGGAGGTTGGTGACTAGCTGTAGGGCTGGTTTGGGGGAGGCACTGAGGGATTTAAGGACATGTTATTTAATACTCAACTTTGAATTTCCTGGCTTTTGTTCAGTGTTTCACGGCCTTATATTTTTAGAAGGATTTGTGTTTTCTGGTGCTTAGTGGCTGCAATGTTTTTCATAGCACAAGCATAGCTCTATGACCACCAAGCCCTTCTGCTGATTTGTTTGTCTCTCTTTAATTTTATTCCTCATACACTAGGCCTTAGACATGGATCGACTGTGGTCTGTCAGTGTAATTGTAGAAATATATTTTTCAAGCTTTTTTGGCACCATTTCTTTCTTTCCTGTCTTTTTTTTTTTTTTTTTTTTTTTCTGTCGAGGTGCTTAAATTAAAAGGAATTGCAGTAGGCTCCATGTGTTCCTGAAACATATGTAACATTCTGGATATTCCACCAGAAGTCATAAAGCACAGGTGGTAGGTCATAATAATTAAATACCTTTTAGTGGTCAAGTAGTAGTGTGAGGTGGAGGTAGAACAGTTCCTAGATTAGTCCAGCATGATTGTGAAAAGGAAAGGAGACCATATAATGTGTATACACGTAATTCAATGCAAATGGAGCAAGTGGCTTCTTTAGATGACCCATCTTTTCTCTCTGGCAGTTTACAGAAGGTGGCACTCAGAGCAGTCCAGGTACCAGCCTGGCACAGGAGTTGCTAACTGGCCTAAGCAGTGAGTGATATCAGGGCATCCCTATCTGCGAGACCTGAGGAGGAGGCACCAAAACATCTGCTGCCTCCCCTCCCCCCAAGATCTTTCAGCCCACGAATAAGGAAACGGGGAAGGGAATTAAGAGGTTGAATGAGGGGAATGGAGAAGATGGCATGAAGTAATGTAAAATGTGCACTCTGCAAGTTGGTTGCAAGAAGAGGCCTTGAAGGAAAAAATGGGGAATACTGGCCTGTGGGATACAGGCACTTCCTGCACTTCTGAAGCAGTGGTGAAAGAACAAAAGACTTTCGTTAGGAAGGGAATTTGAATTGAACATTGGGCTTGGATAAAGTCCTGTTGTATTCTGGACCAAAATAGGGATGGGGGAAAAGACACGTTTATCCAAAGCCTTTAATCAAAAGCAATTTCCCTGTATTGTCTGTTACCTTAGTATAGAGAGGTACCTGTACCCTTTATTCAGGCTTTGTCTGTTGCCTTGGTCACTTTCTCACTGGAAAACTCTCTTTCTGGAGTATTTTCTTCTTATCTGTGACTAACAGGAAGCACTTCTTCTGGTAACATGAGAGTGTTTTTCCCCACCTGGAATGTGTTGGGGAAACTTGCTTTTGTAAAGATTAGGAGAACAGGGGGAAGGAGGGGAAAAAGAACTTTAAAAGTATTTTTCTTGGTATCACTTAATAACATTAATATGCTGACTTATTGCCAGCAATCATACTTTCATTGATGTGCGAGGGAAAGAATGGTCATCTCTACAACTTTGAAGAGTCCTTTGTTTTCCTTTGTATGCACTAGTGAACAATGTATATGGAGATGTGAGCTGCATAAAATGTCTCCTGCTCACTGCAGCTGTGATGCTATCTGCTGCATTTCTGGACCTGAAGCTTTTTGCAGGCGTCTCAGTGTGGTTAAAAATCCAAACTGCCACAAAACCAGACTGATTTAAAAGTCAAGATATAGAGAAGAATATGCAGTTCATGTCAGGACAACAGCTCTTTACATGTTAAGGAGATGACCAAAACAGTAGGGTCATGTTATTCTGTTATTAACCATTGAAATCATAACCTTGCTTATAAAAGAAAAGAAAAACACATGTGCTGAGGTGGTGCTTTGAGTGGAGGGTGCCTAGGCTGGTACGTTGTCTACCAGCATGAGCACAGTTTCTGTGAGTGTTGCACTGCTTCCGCCACGCTTCTACAAATGCCTACTCTTGATTATGGAGCTTTGTCAAAATCTGGCTATTGCAGTACACATGCAGTGGCATAGGTGACTCTTTCCTGCAGGAAATACCAGACCAAAAAGTACTTTTATTAAAGATGGATGAATGTGCATTTCTGTATTGCTGCCAGTTCGGTGTATTTATGTAATGCAGAAATGAAAAACAGCATAAGAAACAAATTTTGTGTCATTTCACTTAAGATTATTAATCACTCTAAATTGGAGGTGTGCAGTGAAAAAAGCATGAAGTTCTGACCAGTGTACTTATATATAAAGCATTTACCACACAGAATGTGTAAATATTAAGATAAAATACCTTAAAAGACATCTTTAAAGACATTTATCTTCTGCAGTTTAAGTGTCCTTTTTGGACATTCAGAATTAATGGCTGAATCTTGTGGAAGAACAATGGATTCATAAATGATATATGGAATGTGAATTTTCCAGCAGATAAAAAGTTCGATTTCCAGCAGGTAGTATGCTACGTTGTATAAAGAGATAACACAGAGTTAACACAGGATTTAGCCGTGAGATAAATCACAGAGAGAACTGTGTAAACAGACTAAGTCTCTGGTGATAAAATCATGGAAAGTCCTATACTAATTTCACTTAAGTCAGTCTTTTGACAATTGTCCAAGAAGATTGATAAAAGTTATGCAATTTTGAGTAAGCTGCCATGGCTCAAATATTTCTAATGTATTACAAGTCAAGCAATCTTAGCCAAACATTTACATTTACAATACAGTTGCCTTGGAACTGTTTTAATGCCAAACTTAATAAATAAAAATAAAATAGAAGGAAAACTGCTTTATTTTTATTTTTTTTTTCAATGTAAGCCAATTCCTGTAACAAAAGAATTCTGTAATACTAATTCTGTAATGTCATGCAGTGATGTAGGGCCAGTGTCAATTCTTCTGACAGAAAAGCACTCTTGAAGTACAGGGAGTACTCGGTATAAGATATGTCACTGTCCATCTGTTCTGGACACCTTTGTAGCTCAGAGATGTCCTGCTTTGTTAAGATGGGGAGAAACCTCAACTTTGTTAAGCTGAGGTGAAATCAGATGTACGTAGTCTTACTCATTTCTCAGTGTAAGCTTTCCTTATGATTCCAACAGAAGATTGGATTTTGGTTATGTTTTTTCTGCCAATGTTAGCAAATGATTGAACCACCTGTTGGAAGTAACTGCAGTTCAGCTTAGGTAAACTTCATTTAAGGATTTAAACTGTGCAAACACGTTCACCTTTGTTCAGGTGGACACTCCCAAATTCTGTTAGGCTGTTTAGTGCATATTCGTAATGTGCTGGGACTTAGGTTCAAAGATCAGAATCCGGAAAGCTGAAATGGCTTCTCCAAAGACGTATTTTTCTCTGAAGTAGCATTTTCCAGGAGATGGAATTTAGTTTATCCTCAATGTAATTTTGCTGAAGGTCTGATTATGCTCTCTTTAGTAAAAATAATCAGTGTGAACGATGAGCTTCTTCAAAAGAAAACAGCTTTTCTTTCACGCAGTATGGTAGACTTAATGCCGCACTTCTCTAATGCATCGACATATGTCTGCTGGGATCTCGGTGCTAAAAATAAATAATACTTGCTTTAAAATACTATTTTATTCTTTAACTATAACTAATAACCATAAGAGATCTCTGATTTAGGTACCATAGGGAGGGCAGCGTCCACATAATTTGCTTTGGGCATTTGGATCCTCCAGCTTAGAGTGTCAGTGGGATGTCCAAGGTCTCTTTTAATCAGAAGCGAAGAGAGGATTCACATTACCAAGGGACATGGCATATAATGTCAAACTAAAAGGCCACCCTGCTCACTACCTGATCAGTGGCTGAGGCCATAAGTGAGCGTCAAAGGAGAAAAAAAAATAAATGTGGCAGCCTTAGAGATCTGTATTTCCCTTTCAGCTTCCAGCCATTTTAAGCAGAAGAACATCCAGAATTGAATGCAGTTTCTTGGTTAACGTTGGCTTTAGAAGCTTGCCCCTTGTGGACTTAAAATACCATAATATAAATAAGGACCATTATATCCTTCCATAAGGAATTTTGCAGCTCAGCTGCCTGCTCTGCCAGGGGCCTTCCTCTTATTTTAAAGCCAGTTAACAACCATCTTCTTTTGATAACTTCTGCAGTCAAACATACCTTGGTAATACTGAAGTGTGTTGGAACATTTCAGAGGTATTTTGAATATTTGAAAGAAAACTTTTTGATGCCATTGAATTTGCCCTCAACCAGAATATCTGCAACCAAATAAGCTGCATACGGTAACAGTAAAATGTGATTCATAGGAGAATGCATTAAAGGGAGAGCAGACTAAATTTAGGGTTTCTTCTGGTTTAATGGGATGAAAGTAGCTTTGGGCAGTGACTTCCCCCAGCACGTTGCTTCACCACATGAAGTGTTTGGCAACCCTGGTGAGCTATCCTGTTACCTCTGTCCCCATGTCGACCTCTTATTTGCACCGTGACAGCTGTGTGTGGCTGGGCTGTCAACTGGATCAGGGAACTGATCTGCAGCTTAAAAGAATCTGGTAGATTTCTTAAAGCCAGAACAGTTAGTCAGTCTGTTTCATGGTGTGTCCTTGGAAGTAGCTGTCTGGATTTTGGCAAAGCAGAGCAAGGGGAATAGTTTCAGGAAGAGGAAGGTGTGCTAAGAATACCTTAAATTGGTGTGGCTGCTGGCCACCTAGATGGTAATTTCACAAGGCACGGTTGCCTTGCTGGAGCTGTGCATTTTCAGTAACATAGGGCTGGTTCCTGGTGGTTTGGTCTTCTGTGGGGAAGACTTGGCCAAATAAGGAAACTGTCTCGAAGTGAAACTATGCAGATTTTAAAGTGCATACAGTAAGCAGGGGAACTTCTTGTAGGTCTACTTTGAATGTCCTTAGATTATTACTTTAAAAATATTTTTTCATCCTTCTGTTTTTAACCTAAAGTTTGAGTTGTTTAAAGAGATCTTTCTGAAGTTCAGTGTCTACCCGTAAAGTTTTGAGTGCGCTATTAGCTGAAGGGTTTCCGCATACCTAAGAAACGTGAGCAACCAGCACTTGAAAACTCATGGAAGGTCTGCTTGGCTGTTACCTTGGCTGACTCAGCCTGAGGAAGTAACTTAGCAGTGGTGAACAATAAAACACGCATTTTGTCCTTTATATGGAGGAATAAATTACTGTTTTTTTTTTTCTCGTGTGAGTCTTTTGAAACTGGTGCAGAAGGTGAAATGTGCAGAAGGCAGGAAAGCTTAGTATAGTAAAACCTTTGAGATGATCAAAGCATCTTTATAGGAAATAAATGTTTATTGATAACTTACTGAACTGAGCAATATATTCTTACCCAGAGAATTAAGGTTTGTCTAAAGTTTGTCTAAAATTAAGTTGCGTAGCTCTCTTGAGATGGTAAAACGTTGAGGCAAACTAGTTATGTCAGAAGTAGATTAAATCTAATCTCAGTGAATGAAGGATTTATCCTGTGTTAGCAAAGGTTTGGATACAGATGTGGCTGCAATGAAGAGGAGAGGTTGTTTGGTAAGAGATAGTGATACTGGCTCTGTAGGTAGAGAAGCTTCCATTGTGTAAACATTTCCACTGGACAGCTTTGTGAGTATTGCTGTTGTGGTAGAGGTGTAGGTCAGCTGTGCCTAATCTTGCTGGCTGACTAGCCCATCTATTCTTTTTGTGTAGCTGCTTCCTTACTGTATGACTGGATTTGTTGCATACGTGAGATAGTTAATGTGTATATGAGAAATAATTCCAGCATTTCCTGGAAGGAGTGTTTTTTCTGTGCATGCACAGATCAGTTGTTGCTACAAACAGGCTTTTCTTCCAGGCAGGCCTATGCTCCACGCTAAAAGTGGGCATGTGATCCGTGCGAATCATTCTTACAGTAACAACAGCCCATTCCTGGTCTCTGTCTTACTGAAATACCTCCTGCCACGGTGCAGTGCACTTTCCCTCTGGTCTTTTTTCTCATGTCCTGTGACTCAGTGGGTGCTTTTCCCAACAGTTGAGGGATCCTGGTATGCCCAGAGAAGAATGGGCCTGCTTGGGCAGGTGACTGCCAAATAAGTCATCTGAACATCACAGCAGCCTGCTTCAGAGTTGTCTTTGGACCAAGGGCTGGGGTGAGAACGATGCATGTGGATGCATTTGTTTTAGTGGAGTGTTTTAAGTGGTCTTTGGGTTCAGGGTGAATGTTGCTAGTGTAGACAAGAGCTGAGGCTGGACATCATTGCTGTAGCAGAGCTGATGAGTAACGGGCCTTATAAGAGAAACGAGGAGCTGCACTAACTCACATGCAGGCAGTGTTTTTAATACTGCCCTGGAATAACGCTCAGAACGTGGAAATGAGCTATGCGCCCAATCCTGTGCATGTAGTGCATTCTGTATAGTGACTGATGCTTACATTGGAGGACTCTGGTACTGAAGTACCTTTAATTTGAAGATTTAGAAACAATGAGCATTAGATAAAACTTGGTTATGTAATGTGTCAGTCTGTAAAAATGAGCTAAAATCTGTGTGTCTAGAAACTATACTTTTTTCCCCCTAAACTTAGCTTGTGAATTGTGACTCATTACTATGACATTTTCCTTCAAATAATAACAGAACCTGTTAGAACAACATACACAGAAATTCCTGTACCATGCTTGGACAAGTGACAGTGCTAACGTCTAGAATAGAAATTTAACATTGGAAACATGCAAGTCTGATGAGAATATTGTATGCTGGTTGCTCACAACTTAAGGCTTTTGTTTTGAGTTGTTGGCATTTATACTGTTGTGTCACTAAAACACATTGTGTTTTGAATATAATTCTTCAGGTCATGGGAAAACTCCAAAAGATGCTGCTTCTGTTCGAGCTACACACCCTATACCTGCAGCCTGTGGAATATATTATTTTGAAGTTAAAATTGTCAGTAAGGGAAGAGATGGGTAAGTACTGTATGCATTATTAATTATAACTTAACCTGTTGAACTTTTCTTCCGATATTACTATTTTTAATGCAGATTAATTCATTATTCACAACATGTTGCATTCTAGTATTTGGGAGCTTTAAATTAATTGAATGTGGTATTGGTTATTTATAAATCAGCTTACACATTGAAAATACCACAACAGCATCATCTCTTTTTCTGTTTTGTCAGAGAAGTTAGGATTTTAATGACTGATAGGCAGTTTGAGCCTACTGAGCCTACTCGTACCTCTAACAATTTGTCTTTTAACTATATGGTTTTTACAGACATTTGATAATTTCTTTTAAATAATTGTAGCATGCAACAGGCCAGCTTTCCTCCTCAGTTCTGACTCTTTCTGGATGCCATATTCATTTTAAAAAGGAAAGTTAGAGCTACATGCTAGTGGACAATAATAGGAAAAAAAGGAAATGTTAGATGTTCTGATAGGTGCCTGTGAATTAATGACCTTATGGAAAGAACATGGGTTGATGAGCAAGTACAGCTGCTACTTCCCAGAACTATGAATTTGAATTATGACCCTCTTAAAAGTGTAGGTGATAGTTGTGTTTAACTTTACTGAGGCAAATAGCTGCCTTAGGAATATCCAGCTGTGGTTATGAAATCTTTCCTAGACCACCTTAGTTGCTTTTCCTTTTTTTTTTTTTTTTGTTTACTTGTTTTAATACAGACGTTGGTTATATTGCTTATATAGGACTTATGTAAGCAATGCTTCTTTCTCATGTGCTGTAGTGTTTACTGTGGCAGTATATAAAAGTTCCAGTCAGAATTGTCCATTGTCCTAGGTGTACTCTACAATCATGTTGTAGATGCCAACATCCAGCTGTGCAAATAAATCTTGAGAACTATTCCAGACTGCCTCCTTGGTTAAAGTTTAGTACCTTTTCTTTGACTTGCTGCTGTTTCTTTTTCTGTGTGTGTGTGTTCTATAAGTCTTTGGTGCTTCAAAAATAATAAGCAAACTTTTTTTGTTGTTTTTGTGTTGTATAGGGATATTTTGAAAGGATTATCTCTCAGTGCTACTGCTGTCTCATAGGGGTACATGTGACAGTTTGTAGTTGATTCTTTTCCCAAAAGAGAGAGTCTTTGCTGTGAAAATATTATGCCTGTAACTACTTTTATCACACTGTGCTTTTAAAATGAGATGATAGAAGTTTATTGTTTCAAGTAATGTGCTGTCAATTTTAGGAATACTTTTATGGTATTCTTAATTTTTTTTTTCTGACTATTGCCAGTTAAATAGAGGTTCTTATTTTGATTTGCCTAGTGAGGCACATTTGTCTTCTAGAAATGTATTTGTCTGCTTTGTTTGAAAGTTAGTTGCGTTTTTTTTAATGATAAACTGGTGTGCTTGTCTGTATAGGGGAGAGACGGTAATTTTACATAACTTGTCTGACACTTTACCCTTGGAGCTCTTCATTTTGCTTTAGCTGTTTAAGTCACGCAGGGCAATCCTACAAAAGTCTTCTGATGGAGTTATGGAGTAGAAATGGTCTTTGAATAAAACTTTTCAAGGCTTGTACTTTAAATCATTTGTGAGCTGCACATACTAGTTCGAAAAAATAGAATGATTTTTTTATTTAATGATAATATATGCTGCTTTGTCCTTGCATGAGCCTAGTGACCTTTTTTGTTTTTCAGTGTCACTTTAGAGCGCCGTCACTGCATAATGAGCTAATATGTCCGTTTTCTTCATGATGTAAGGTAATATGGATGCAGGGGATTACTGTGTGTGCAGCCAAGGCCACATCTAGCTTAGCTGGTGATGAGCAGGAGGTGACGGATGGGCCCTCACTGGATGTGTCTGGATGCTTTTTTCAGGTCCGAGCAGTCTTTGCCTGGATGCAGTGTGAACCTGTTAGGGTTCAATGCTCTCCTGTTTCCAAAATAATGAGTGCTTCTGAAATAAACTGGGAAATACAATGCAGAGACACAGCTATGCAGGTCTGCAAAACGCAGCTTGTGTCTTGTAGGGCTGATGAATTCCTTCTCACGGGCTGTGGTTTCACCTGCCTTGCTCCATGCTCCTATTTCTTCTTCTTTGCTTAGCATATATGGTAATAGGACCACAGTTTAGGAAGACCTTACCTGTGTAGGTTCAGCATGTTAGTAATAGAGTTAATTAGTTTAAACTCATTACTGCAGCAAAAACATCTCTTCTCAAGGCCTAGCCGTGTAAGCCATGGCTACAGCCATAATTTATGACACTGTTCAAAATAATAAAACACTACCAAAAGCAACTGAGGTGTGTGTGCATGTGGCTCCAGTACAGCTTGCAATCCTTAAAAATGTCCAGAGATAACTTAGAGTTGTTTAGTTGGAGTTCCCTTTGGTTGTGGTCTTTGTTTTTTTGTAAATCTGGCTCAAAAGTGAAAACCTGACTTCAGTGGGGAAGCCTATCAGCATTGTTACAATCTGTGTGCTCTATTTGATGCAGCTTGCTTAAATTCACCTCAAATCTCCCTAATCTGTGAGACTTTTTTGTACTACTGCAGTATGTTCTTGCATACCTGCAGGTTGCTGAACAATCTCAAAGATGACTCTCTTTGACCAAAAGAATCCTTTTTGTTAGGTGGCTTTCAGGTTAGCTGTTCTAAACTATATCTGTAAGGGTACTGCATTATTTTTTCATGCTACTGAAGTCTATATTTTGTATATATTGCATGTACTGAGGAGCTGGAATTTAATACCTGAGTTTTGCAGACATTCGTGAGGGTGCTCTTAGGCATATTAGGTGCACTTATAGAAAACCAAAAACCAACTTGCTAGAAAAGTGGAGGTTAATGGACGTCAGATGGAGGTGAAAGTTGCTTTCCGAAGCTAAATGAGAGGTTATGGGGGACAAGATACCACATAACAACTGCTTGTAACAAACAAGGAAAAGGGAAGTGAGAATGAAGCCGAAAAGCAGTGATGTCCAAATAGCTTTGACACGGACACCAGCTTGGTATTCATGTGATATTCAGCAGAAAAGGTCCCAAGGTCTTTTCTGTTGTGCTGCTGCAATACAGATATGTGAAATAATTGTCTTAGGAATTTTTAAAATCTCTTACATGTGTTAACAAGTTGTCATGTTGCTCTATAAATATTTTTTGTTGTTCTGTGTTTCTTCGATTTTCTTATTTTTTTGCCTCCTTTGCACTCTGAGGACCTCTGTATTTTCCTTTTATAATGTTTTTCAATATTTTGTTCTGTTTCGCTTTGTTTTGCTTGGCCTTACGTGGAACTCTGAGAACAGGCATTTGATCAAAGAAAGATGGGAGCAGTAGACGAGGAATGGATGTAGGGAGAGGGGGAAAATACAAAGATGATGCTGATTAAAAGGTGTAGTAGGAAGAACCATAGGAACTGCAAATTATATCCTGTTTTCTGTTGATACCTGCAGTTAATAACCCAAATCAAGCATGTCTGTCAAAGCAGAGAGTATCACAGCAACAAATAGAATTGATCAAATACTTTATATAAGTGGAGAAACTAAACATAGCTGTAGCTTTAAACTAAACTTTTTAAAGCTCCATGTGCACTCTACAATTGTTTTCTGACAAAACCAGAAGTAAAATGTAGAGGTTTTATTCTTTAATTTCTTGGTATGTTGCTCAGTGGAATGATATGGGAATTGTGTTAACCTTTCCATGCCACCTTTCCTTTTTTTCATCTACATTTCTAGCATAGGAGCCAATTAGCTAAGCTCACCAGTGATTAGCGATCTAGGAATTGAAATGAATGAGTATGTGCTATGTTTTGTAGATGTGTTCTTGGTATAAACCTTAGTGTTCAGCTCTGTTAAGCTCCTGAAGTTATTTCTTCACCCCTTCTTTCCCTAAGTGACTATGGTGGCCATTCTCCTGACTAGGTAGGTACCTAGAGTGAATCTCTCTTCAGCCACAGCAATGGCTTGTGAATGTCTGCAATACTTGCTCTTAGCTGCAGTTTAAGCACTTTGTGGTTCTTTAGCCACCAGAATTAGTCTTTGAACGTTTGTTCTTTTTGTGCCAGTTTGTAACTCGTGCCAGGTACGCAGCAGATCAGAAGGGACAGCTCACTCTCCAGGAGTGACTTCAAAGCGCGGTATTTATTTCTCCGTGACATTACTTCTGCAGTGCGACTGTTTGTGCAGTCTGTGGGTGGCTCTGGCAGCACGAGAAGGAGCGTGGGGCCAGAATGAGCATCTGGGCTCAGACAGTGTGGGAATGCTGGCTTTGCTCATGGTACCAGCTTGGGTCACTGGGGTTAGCTGAAGAACAGCTTCTCAGCCTATTTTTAAACAAAAACAAAAAAAAAAAATTGGAGGAGAGATTCACTGGTGTCTATTTCTTCTACTGGGAAAGTGAACTCTTTAGGAGAATACTTTTGTCTTCAGTGTTTCGAATTTCTCTCCATTCTTTGCACCATTCATTGATTTGTAAATGCAATTACTAGC
>JAVCKT010024637.1:0-12649 GCA_032273925.1 Rhynchotus rufescens | reverse complement strand
TTTAAGCTCTAGCACTGCATTTAATTTTCTTAAAAAAGTGTAGATATCGTTGCTGTGTCCACTCAGATCTGGAGGCCATTTGAACAACAATTTTGTTGGGTTGAGAAAGACTCTATTGTTTTGAGGTGACTGATATCCATGAACTCAAAATTTACCTGTCCCTTTTAACTAGCATGTCATTGTGCAAAATACCTGAGGACAGGAAAGCATGGTGGGGATGAAGTCCTGTTGCTTTATTTTGACATTTCAAATGTGAGAGACTCATGTTTAAATGAAGACCAAGAACCTTGGCTTTTCTTTACTCAGAATACGCTCTGCTTATACTAAGTGCAACACTTTTCCTGAACAGGTGCTTGGGCACTTAAAACCAATAAGCACTACCAGTTAACACCCGTTTTCTTTTCTGTATTTTATAAGGTGACTTAGCATCTAGCTATTGGGGGTCCTCACATCTTTCCCTCATTTTTCTTCCTGATTTCTTAGTCCAATTGTCTTTCTTGTCGCTGTTTTGTTTTTGTCCATGGAGGAGACAGTTTTGGATTCTTCTTCTCACTCTCCTGCCCTAGGATGGAGGCGGGTGAGGACTCCTTCAGCATTGCTTACAACACAGCCTTAGGATCACAGTGAACTCTATTGAGTCCAAGTTGTCATTTTGCTGATATTTCTATACCACACATTTGTGCAGATCTCAATCTTTCTATAGCAGAAGTTGAGAAGATCCTGATGGCTATAAAATGCTGCTGACGTCTGTGAAAAATGAACATTAAGCTTTGCAAGCAGTAGGCAAGTGTATTTTCAGGATGAGATCTCCTTTGCTCTCATTCTATAGAGTATTATGTGACACTGTTGTACATGGATTTACATGCACAGCCCCTATTAAAATAACTGTTAGCTGCAGAAAACCCCTGCTTGTCCACAGGACTAATGTATCCCTTAAGGCTGCAATATATTTTAATCTGTTTAGTAAAGGTAATATAATACTGCAGTACAAAAAGGACCTGGGAAACTAATGCTGAGCATGCAGTAACTCATTTTAGGAGCATTCCAGATGCATGCATACATGGGCTGTCTATTACCCGCACATACAAGAAAGCTCCTCTCAAAATACATTCAGGCAGTGGACACGTACGATGCAGGGCTGCCAGTACCAGTGCCCTGCTGCGGCGTCGCTGGTACCGGGCGGCCACTTCATGAGAGGCTCCCCAGAAAATCACTGCTTTGCTCTCACACCTTGCAAAAGCAATGGGCAGTACTTGCTAAAAAGCCAGTATTAAAAATCAGGATGTCATTTTTTTTTTTTGTTTTCTATACCTAGTGGAGGAGATCTGAAACAGCAGACTTTTTAAAAACATATGTGCAGCTGTCTCTGGAGCCCAGTATTTTTTTCCTCTGGCAGTGGTTGATAATGTAAGCCTAGGAGAAATGCTCAAGCATTGTATTAGGGAATCCCTGATCTACTGTAACTTTTTCCAAACAAAGGAGCTTCCTGATGCTTAGAAGGAGGGCTGACAAGCTCAGCCTCGAGATCTGGCCGTGCGGTGAGAACCTCCTGCTGAGCAAGGCAGAAATGCACCAAAGCCCAGGGCACAGGGTGCAGGATCAGGACGGGTCCTGCTTGTGCCAAGGAAGTCAAGTTGCCATTTATCTTTTCCTAGCTAAGAATATCCCAGTCTTTAGTGGGAAATTGCCTCGCCTTACAGTCTTGGGAGTACACAGGCACACCTGGGTGTACACCCACAGCTAAAACATCTGGCTCGGGGCAAGATCTAACCTCACTGGCAAAGTCTCATGGGGTGTTCAAAAGAGAGGATGATAAGAGGCAAGTTAATGGTGTGGGGGATTGCATTGGGTATTTGGTGACATCTTAATTATATGGAAGTCAGGTACATTTTTTCTTTCATTGTCTAAAAGTTTCTCCATGTCCAAACTTACTGTGCCCATTTTACAAATACTCAGAAAAAAAACACACAAAAAAATCAATCAACAAGCAAAAAAAAAAAAAAAAAAGCAAGCAAGAGGAGAAGGCAATAAAAAAGATGCATGTGGATATGGTTGTTTTTTCCTGCCTTTCCACTGCTGGTGTAGGATGACCTTTTACTGAGGTCCTTGTAGGTCTCTCTGCTTTAGTGAATAAATTTCATTGATCTCTTTTATGCCACAACTGAAAATATCTCCTGTGGCAGGGTTTGGAAATGAACCTCCCCATACTGACAATATGTGAACATTTTGGTTTGGTCTTATATGTGGTGAGAGTCCAAAGAGGGCCAATGTATCCAAATGTGACTTACAAGGAATTTAGCTGTCCAGATTCATAACAACAGCCCTGAAAGCTCCCACCCATGTACTGCCTAAGCACAGATATCCTTCACTAAGTAATTTGGGTTTCTGCGTTTGGAAATACAGTTTGAAAACAAGATATTTCCAGCAACATCCAATACCAATGCAATACAAACATCAGTAAGACGGCAATTTAAAATATCTACTAAGAACAATAGTCTTCTCATGAGTCTATCTGGAGGGAGAAGTTAGACTGGTTTCCTTCCAAGCATGCGTTTACATGTTGTTTCCACAGTCCTTGAAAGCTCTTAACGGTTACGAGGAACAGCTTTGCTCTAACACCTGCCACTCACAGAAACCCAGATTACTGCAGCTTCAAGGTGCTCTTACATTTATTGTATAGCCAGTGTACTTTCCCATACTTAACCCAGCGGTTATCAGAGACTAATTATCCAAAGGCTTTTATCGCAAGATAAGAATCTTATTGCAATTCTCACTTGTTTATTGCGTGAGCATGCAGTGGCTAAAATACATACTGCGTGGAATGGCCTTTTCCCTGGAAACCACGCCGAAAGGGAAGAAAGGCAGGGAGCACTGCAGATATATTGCTGCCGGTGAGGTTCCTTTCACTGGCATTAGTCTCCTTATGGAAATCTGAATCGTTCTTTTCTTTGCTGTTTTAGATACAGTGTAAAAGGTTGGGGTCAGATGGTGGACCTTTTTCTGCTGCGCTTTCCTTACCATATGCTGTGTGGCCAAAGCCTGCAGCCCCTTAGCAAAAATGGCCCCAGTTCAGGTAGGAAAACCTTAGAAAATCAGTGATCTCTCATATTGTTAATAAACACGTAAGGCAGAGTCCTGAATTAAGAAATTTCCCTAAAACAACTGAATGGAGGGATTTAGGTAAAGATGCAGGGAGTGTGGAGGGTTTGACAATGACATAGCACACCTAACCTCAGAGCACTCTATAAAGACACTGCCAAGCCTTGCAAAACCTCTAACCCCAGTAAAGATTCTTTATAAAATATACGGACAGGAAAAGGGAGACAAAAGCACTAGCCCATGGCAGAGACAATGCAAGAAAAACTGATTTTGCCACCTCGATCCAGATTAAAGACTCGTTCCCTGTAAACCAGAGCCAACACTGATGCACCAGAGTAACAGGAATCACATCAGGAAGAGCTTGGGTTCAGCCTGGCCCAAAACTGCGCTCTGGGGAGCACCACGCTGCGAGGAGGGGCTGAATTCCCACGCGTGAAAGGCAAAGAAAGCTCAAGGCTCTTGTATCTCCAGAAGAAACCCAGCATATTTTTTAGACTGAATTATTGGCTGGGTTTTTTCTTCCAGCTAATTTGGCTATTTGCATTTAGTGGCTATGGTTTTTTTATTTTTTTATAGATAGATAGTAAATAGGAATGGCCATAACTAGACAGGAAGGCAGAGAAGCTGGAAATCCACGGACATCGGGATGCATCAAAAGTGACAGCTTTTTGAATGGGATGTGACAGCTCCTCTAAAAAAACTATTTAAAGTTCTAGGGAGAAAAGCATGCAAATGGGAGGCCTGATTTTCAAAAGTCCATCCAGCAGCTTGCATGAGCTTCCAGGGGAGCTGCTGGGAACTCACAGGCTTTTCAGAACTCTAAGGATTTTAAACACCAAGTCTATTATTTAGATGTCTAACTTGAGGCTCCTGCTTCTGAAGTCATGTTTTATATCTCCATAATGAGTTGGGGACTTATTCATGCACCAAGAGAAAGAGATCTGAGGATAAAAACTCCTGACTAATTTCACTTATTATTCAAGAGAATTTTTGGAGCTCATCTTCCGAAAAACATATAAAACAGACACTGAAATTTAGTAGTGCTGCAAGAGTTTTATTTTTCAGCATTATATAAGCTTTTTAACCCAATAATTCAGCATAGGAAAAAAACATGGCCAGGAAACCAGTAATTGTGGTTATGGCTTATCATCTACACAACAAGAAGTTTGACTCTAGCAAAGTAAGATGTCAGTGCAACAGAGCAACAGATTAAATATTCAATTGCCTTTTGCTGCAGGATTGTAAGCAATGCAAAAAGCTAAAATGAAACTGTAAGGTGTTTTTTGGTACTAAAAGGTCAATAAAAATGACAGATGTAAGTATCTTTGTCTTCCCGAGCACTGAACTTGGTATATTTGGAAACTGATTTTTTTTTTCCTTAATTGTTCAAGCTATTTAGCAGAGATAGAAAATGTACATTCTTGGACAGGGCACAGTTCATCCTGGCTGCTGCTAACTTTACCTATTGCAGTGAATGTGCAAAATTAGAACTGTTCAGGCAGTGATCAAAATTATTATGAATTCAAAATTTTCCTTAGCAGCCAAAGAAGCCCATAGCCCTCTCCCGCAGTACCTCTGCACCACCTCAAGCATTTGGATGATAAAAGATGAATAAATCCTTATCTGTTTCTAAATGAGAGACCTCTATCACAGTTGAAAGTCTGTAACTGTCAAAGCTGGATCTGCGAGGACAAAATGCATTGCTAGACTTCTGGAGATAAGCAGCACTGCTGAAGTTCTCTAAAGTCAAAGGTGCTTTAAATCCGCTAGACCTTTCCCGTTGCCTCAAGCATACGTAGCAGTAATTAGGAGGAATTCAAGAGGATGACTTTAACAGGAGTAGACTTCAAGAGGATGATTCAAAACACTGTTCCTAGCTACTGATCTGATGACAAGAAGACTCATTCTACAAATCTCTTTCTAGACTTAATATTTTTCTTTCAGACCACCAAATACAGGCGATATGAATCCCCTCTTTGGGGTCTGGCAGAACATGCCCTCCTTGGAGGGAACTGAGCCCACCAAGAACCACCAAGTCTGCTCTCATCCAAGTCGGGAATGAAGAACAGTGAGTCCTTTTTTGAGTGGCTGCACTGGATTTAAATCAGGAGACCAAGCTGGGCAGTTCAGTGTTGGAATCTTGTCATCAGATGCTTGACCCTAAATACCCCATACTTGAGGTCCTGGCAATAAGCCTGGGATTCAGACCCCTAGGGGTAAGTTGGACTGCTGCAAATTCTTGAAGAAGGTTAAGAAATGGAAGCCACTCTTTATTGTTCAAATGCAAACAGGATGATACTAATCATTTCACTTTGAAATATACAACTTAAAAGATTATTTCAGATCATCTCTAATAATTGAACATGCTCTCAAATAGTATTTAAAAAAGCCCTTAAAACTAAGTTATTCAGAGCAGCCTCTGGGATCTAGTGCTCAAATCCTTCCATGATGTGTAGTTCCCTCACAGTTTCAAGCAACTCACAGAATTCCAAGCTTTTTTTTTTTTTAATTAAAACAAAATGATGAAACAAGCTATCTTCTTTCAAGAACCTCAGAAGAAAGAATGTACATTATAAAAGGTAAAGGAATGCTTTAGACTCAAGGAAGTAGAGATGATGAATTTACAGAAAACATACCATCATATTAAATGTTCTTCTAAATCAGTGTAGTTCGTTTCTTATCAAAGGCTTGCTTTTAGCTCCCAGTTCCTCTAACTACCTTTTGAAATGGATCCCAGGACTCTCCGTTCTTTTTGAGTTGGTTCGTTTTATCCAGTGGTAGGAGATGAAAGTCAGAAAACAGGAAAAAATGCTTTGCCTCAAAATGTGCCAAAAATAGGAGGTGAATGCTAGCACTCGAAGGGCAAAATTCTCTACTACATCTCAGGCAGACCTACCGATGCACTAACAGTTTGAAGGAATACAGCTCAGAAGTTGCCTCAACTGAATATAAGAATGAGGCTTCTTTGTATTTGTACCTATTTTTATCGTATATATGAATTACATATGAAGTCAGTGTCATACTCTGCAGTTGGCTTGTGGCTATTTTCCACGTGACTCCGGCTACACGGTCAAGCCAGACTCCTGCTTTTGAGCAACTTTAAGCTAGAAATCCCCCTTCCATGCTGAAAAAACAAGAATTGGGGCAAAAATACTGTCAGAGATTTCTCTTGGCATTTTAAGATCTGATATCTAAATGAAAAAAAAGAATAGTATGACGCTAAAAACAAACAAAAAGCAAAAGACATCTTAAAGCAGTTTGAAAGACAGCAAAAATCATAAGCAGGCATAATTGGGAAAAAATATTCCTTTCAGTTTCTCTTTAAATCATGTCTAAAAACATGTTTTTTATTATATCCTATCTGTAGATATTTGTGCATGCCTAACCAAAAGAAAAACTTCATTCTTGGTCCCTACCGGGACTCAAAAAAGTCAATCTCATTTCTGTGAACCGGGCATTCAGGACAGACTTTATCAGTTGCTTCTTTCTCTGCTTCTTCATCATCCTTGATTGAACCTTCATCATCTTTGATACACTTGGTCTAAGGGCCCTGAGCCATGAGGAAAACTGATTTTAGTGACACCAAGTCTAAAGACACTTGTTTTTTTATGAGAAAACATTACCTCCCTCCTACCACACAAATTGACACTGGGAGTGTGATCTGGAGCTGCAGAGACAGCTTCAGAGCAGGCAATGTGGCCTGGTGGCTGCCGTCAGCAGCAAACAGGTCCCATCAGGGAGGACCTTAACCAGTTCCTTCAAGTGTCCCAAGAAGGAGAAAGGGCAGCAAGAAAGAGAAAACAAATACATAATGAGAGTGAACGTTTGGAGGTGAGGCTGGAGAAAATAAGGATTATAAACAGAAATGCTTTTTGCCTCCACCAATATCTAGGAGAGAAGGTGGGACTAGGATGAATGGAACGACTGAGCTACACAAGCTGTTGCTTTTGGTGTCTGTGTGTATTCCACACACAGCCGATTCCAAGGGCAGTGCATCCTTCTCTTCGATGGTATTTTGCATAACAGGGAAACCCCAGCAGAACAATTCTTATTATTCCAGTTTCTGTGCCCTTATGCAGATTCATTGTGGAATAATTATTAAAAAAAAAAAAAAAAAGGCTTTAATTTGGTGGCAAACAAATAATAGCAATGTTTTGCTCTCTGGGCTCCCTCTTCTGGCTCTGGACTAGTAGTTTTCTTATGAGCACTATTCCTGGAATCTTATTTGTTCCTACTGAAGTCAATGATGACTTTGATGCACAAAGAAATTAAAAGGAAATTTGGGGAAAATATGTGGCAGAGGAATATTTGGCACATGACAAGCAAACATGTTTTGTTTCTGGCCATAAAAGCCAGAAAAAAAGGCAGTTACTTGAGGGGAGGGGGAGAAAGAAGAAATTCTGAGTGTAGCATCCTTTTTTTTCTTTCTTTCTTTTTTTTTTTCTCAGAGAAGTATTCATATGTGCACAGAAAGTGAATTAAAGACTTGAGTGAAAATACAACTTTCTGTTTTTCTGTTCGTTTCAGCTCATGCAGCAGCCAAAGGATTATGGTATGTGCAGCTTACAGTCTTTTACCTCCATAGAGTTCTCCTAGATTTGCTTCTTAACAGAATCAATCAATCAATAAATAAATAGAAGGCATCTTATACTGTAGGAAAATCAGCAGTAAATCACTGGCCAGTTTTTCAGGCGTGCTGGGTGATTATATCTCCCACAGGAGGCAACGAGAGTGGTGGGCACCCAGCACATCAGCTCAGTTCTCTTCTGAGAGAACTGCCAGACTCATCCGAGCCTCTACCCTGCTGAACTAGGGTAATTGCCTCAGGTCTATGAATTCATTTGGCCACCGTTTGTTGATTAGTTTTAGCCCTGCAGAAGTCAAATCCGTCTTTCTAACCAGCTGGAAAACTTGTGTCCTGGTGGAAATTGCCAAACTGTTACAAAGATATCCCACCACTTGGCTTCCAGGCTGCTGCTCTCCCACTGGGATAAATTGCAGCCCATCCTGTTGTTTCAGTGGGGAGGACAGGGAGCACAATGATTGCTCTAAAAGACACGTATTTGAAAAGAAAAAAAAAAGAGGGGACCACTCCTTTAAGAGAACCATGAAATACAAAGTGAAAAACATCCTTTTCACTGCAAAACCCCTTTGCGTTGCCTGATATCCTTGCTATTAACTACATAACAGCAAAGCGTTCTTGACTGGGTTTCATCCCTGATCCCAAATCTATCTTTTTACTCTGCCCTCTTCCATCTATATTTTCCACTGCAGCGCATATCTGCATATCTGAATGTCTACCATGACATATAACAGTGTAATTATTATTTATGGATGACAACAGCTCTGAAAAGAAGATACATAATGTCTATGAAGGAGAAGTCTAACTTCAATCTCTAAGGATATCTGCTATGTTGTTTTATAAACAGCTGACCTGTATCTCAAGGGAAATATGATTTCCTGTTTTTTTTTTTTAGAATCACTAATGCTTTCTACCACATAAAAATATCTTTATGTTTGTTGAAAAGTTCCTATATCTTCATGGATTTCAAATAGACTTTGAAATTTGGCAGTGCTACAGTCTTGGAGCCAATAAAATATTGTCTGTGGGGACTCCATAAATCTGCTCGAAACTAGCCAATTTTTAAGATGTCAGAAACATAAGATGTCTTTTACATTGCAGAGCTCTATTTTGATTACTTGGCTTGGCCAACTTCTTGCCTTGCCACCAGTACACAGAGCAAATACTCAAGGTGGGAGATACTAAAGAGATCCTTCTCCTCCTGCCGTCATTTTCCGTGGGATCCAGGAGACCATCTGTTCCGGCTCTGTTCTCACTGTGGTGACTAACTGTACTTCTGTGATCGGTTGTGTGTTAAATAGGACTGCTGAATCTGGAGAAGGAATCCCATTCCTGCAGATGTCCAGCCCCATCTCAGAGCCTTTTCTGCTGGCTTTGAACAAATCTGAGAACCGTGAACAGGTATAAGCAGGGAATGGATGTGCCCTACAGACAGAGGCTTGTCCTGTGGCTTTTCCTAAGGGACAGAGCTCCTGCAGGTTAACAAGCACCTTGTTAACACATGCCAGTGCTACACTCATTAGTGCAGCCCATAGGAAACTGCCGCTGCCTCAGACACCTCCAGGTTGATCCAGCACAACCGTGTTCAGCAGGCGAGTTCGAGCCGCAAGGTTTTATCCGAGCTATTTCACAGTGTGGCCCCAGGCAACGCATAGACTTTGCTGTGGATTTGTTCAATAAATAAAGAACTGGATAAAAGAGGTTTTCTTTTGTTGGCTTGGTGCAGCTATGGCTTGTTATATCTTCAGTTATGTGCATATCAAATGCACGTGCAATTTAGTACTTTTCACAATGAACAACCGGTAAATCTGCGACATTATGGACTTGCAGACTCGTGGAATCATATGGAACACATAAACTATTAACAATGCTGACATTGTTTACATCCAACTGCCGCAAAATCACTTCCTCCAACTTGTAGTTTCACGCAAGCTCTAAGGAATTTAACGAATATATAGACTTTAGAGACAACCTTTTCCCTGGGCATGAGCTACTCTGCTCTGCCAGCTTGGACCCTATTACATTTTGGGTTGCCTTCATTCTCCAGATGCAGGAGAATTACATGAAGACATAGTCATTTGTGTAGCATCATAAGTCAATATAGAGCTACAGAGCAGAGATCCTGCCTTTAAACTCTTAACATGTACAAGGCACAAAGAAGTAAATCTTAGGCAGAACAATTGCACAGGGGTTTGGTTATCACAGAAAACACTCTAGATGGATATCAGTGTCCTGTGACTCCTGCCTGGGGCTGCCTGGCCAGCCCGATCCACTTCACTTCTTCTCAGCTGTTTGTCAGGGCCACAAACTGATTTTTTACATTAAGGAAAAAATGTGTCTTTTATCTGTCTTAACATGATTTAAAGCCTGGAAACGTGGAGGAACCAGAACAATATAACAAGCTAGCATAGATACACCAGAAATGCTTCTTGAATTCTTCTGATAGGCACAATTTTAAAACAAATGCAATTATTTTCATAATAGAAAATGAGTAGGTTATAATCAAAAGGTGAGAACATACCTTGACATTTTCCTAGCCCGACCATACAATGAGTGGCATGGCTTATCTGAGTCGTTAGGAGATGTTGGAAGTACAGGGATGAAGGAACTGTCAAACTTCAGTCAGATCCAGGTGACTAGGCTTTAGGTGCAATTTCTCACTCTGAGTAAACACTTTTTTTCTTATTTTGAACATGATAGGAATAAAAAAGCAGATTCATGCTCAGGGAGAATGCTGAACAGAAAAAGTAGAAAAAGTCCTCTGAAAATTGTATTTAAGATTAAAAATAAAATAAAGTGAAGGGAGTTTTTATGGTGAATAAGTGGAATGTGAACACAAAACACTGGAAATGGGGAGATGAGAACTGATGAAAACAGGCACTGGGCTTGGGCATCCTGAGCACAGATGGAAATTGGATGGAAAGAGGATGATGTATTTTGCCATGGGAAAGACAACATACATTGCATCTGGAAGAACAATACAGATTGAGAGATAGAAAGAGAGAAATTTAAAATTTTAGGAATATTTCAGTGTTACAGAAGCTATTCTGGACTATATTGTATCTGTCTATATATACTATCTATATTACAGCAATTCCAGGAGCTTTTGAATGTTAGAGCAGCTGCTGGAAAAGGAAACAGACATTACCCTGTTTGGTGACAGCTGGATCTTCCTCTCCTACCTTTGTACTCTGCAACATCCATCTGCAGGGATATCCCCTTCTCGCTGGTGATCCTCCAAGAGCTGAACTTTAAGCTGTGTCCGTGGTCCAGGCTGGATGCACAGCAAGCCCAGCAAGTTTGGGAGAAGCCTCAGGATGAAGGCTGCAACAAGTCACACAGGTATCCTGGTCCCAAGAGCAGGTTTAAATGTAGAAGAGCATCAGATTTGCAGGGGACCAGGAAGCTCGGCAGTTTAAGAATCTTCCCAACCCAATCTTCCCAAGTATTGCTGTTGCAAACTGTGAAAGCATGGAGATTTGGTCCTGATTTCCTACACCCTGAAGCAGGAAGTAGGAATTCTCTTATCACAGGACTGGCTTGTACAGCCACCAACGTTAATGAACAAACAATCAGTGAACAATCTTAAAATCCAACTGCAGCAGCTTTACAGTTACCTCCCGCAGTGCTGGATTCTATGCTGGCTACACACCTACACACTGCAGGAAGGAATAGCTCCTTTTCTTTGTCAGAAATGCACTGCCCTCCCATTTTTCATTTTTTGGTCTACTGTTGTATAGTTGCGGACATCAGATGGACTGACCATTTTCTGTGAAATCCCTAATAATTCTGAAAATTTCAGTCAGTTCCCTTTTTTTTCTTTAGAGTGAAAATCATATCCTTCTTTACAAGTTTATAGTATACTTGAGACCTTTTAAACTCTGTTATAGATCTTTTCACTTTGTTCTACAACACTATAAAAATAAGCTCATACCCAAAGGGCACTTTGCCACAACTGAGAGACTCCTCGTGAGCTCTTGGTTCGGTGCCTTGGACGATGGACAAGGGTTTTTTTACAAGCAATAGGCAGAGCATCATAACTTCTAATCTCCTCCTATACTCAAATGATTGTATTGTTAAGCTGCTGACAAGAAATAGACTTTATTGTGGCTCTATATCATTCTTTGCAAGAAAGCAGTGTTTATTAGTAGATAGGAATAAATATGATTAATGCAAATCTAAAAAGAGATTTAACTTTTGCTATTCAATCTCTTTCAGCCCTGGTACCAAAATTCAAAGATAAATTGAATCTGAAATTGCCATTCCAATGTATTTTTTTAATTCATTCTAGCAAAAAAAAATTGACTTGGCAAACCAAGTCTATTTTGTTTCTTTAGTTCTTCAATTGTTATCAAATCCTCTTGAAAACCAGATAGATTGCATCTGTTCCTCCAGCTGGTGTTTTCTTTGAATATATCACATTTTCAGACCTGAAGTTTACTATTTCTTTCATGTCATGAATTCTAAGTGCATCAAATAGGACCATTACCCCTGGTTGCACCTGGCATGTTTTGCTATTGCTTCTTTCCACTCTGAAGAGCACCTGTTACTTTGATTTTATCATTTAACTTTTTTTTTAATCCATACAAGCCCTTTGTGCAATGATCCATGGCTATTTGACTTTCTTATAAAATGTTTCTTATAAAATTTCTTATAAAACATTCTTAAAACATTTCTTATAAAAATGTTTTGAAATACATGTACATTACATTTTCCAGGTTGGCTTTATCTATGAATTTGCAGCCTTCCCAAATCCTGTCAGCTATATTATGTTTACCTGAATTTTGCAGTTTCCCACGGACTGTGATGAGGCTGAGTAATCATGTTATTCCAAAATCCCTCTTAGATCTTTCTTAACAGGCATAGTAATACAATAAAAGTAATAGCAGCTTTTAACATTCTTGAAGCAACACTGTTAGATGTATATTGCTCATATATTGTTCATATTGCCAATATCTCATTTTTTTC
>JAVCKT010024636.1:12018-31046 GCA_032273925.1 Rhynchotus rufescens | reverse complement strand
GCTTGAGCAGGAAGGTTGGACTTGATGATCTCTAGAGGTCCCTTCCAACCTTGAAGATTCTGTGATTCTGTGTAGTTTCACCTGCCTTCCTGCCTGCTTGGATCAGAGTTCACAATCTAGTCTATTATATACAAATAACCGTGAAAAAAAAGTAATTTTTCTGCTCTGAGAATATCACAAATGGACCTCTTATTAACCATGTAAAAATGTGGATTAAGAGTGATCACTGTCTTATAGGTTCAATCACTGCCTCCAGTGGATACACGCACAGAGTGGTGGACACCTTGGCCTTGACCTTGAATGTGATCACTGCCTCCATACTCACAAAACCAAGAAGCTACTGAGCAAAGAAAAAAGTTCTTAACCTAAATTATGAAACAGTGAGGAGATATTTTCTATATTGCAAAAGAGAAAGGAAGAGCAGGTGCATTATTGTTCTATGTTTGCATCATCTGTGTTACACAGTATTGCTCAAGTTTCCATGATTGAAGAGATGAAGCTTTCTTCATCTTTCTTGGAAAAGAGCTGGGAAATAGGGAAGTTACATTACATAGACAGAAGAAGTCAAATTCGATGCAAAACAATGGGGAAGAAAGGCAAATTTTGGGGGTAGAAAAACATCACAGTGATTAGCAAAAGGAGCAGGTGGACATAGTGGAGAGCAAATAGAAGGATGTTGAGGTCAAGCCAGGGGCCAGGTCTACATATTTCACAAGGGAAAACCTGAAAAAAGTCACATTAAGAGGGAGCAAGGTAGGTCAATGAGATGGTAGGATGGTGTGGTCAGTACCTGAACTTCCAGAGTGCAAGAAAATTTTAAAAATTTAGGTAGAGACACTGGCAATGTGGTTAAACCAAGAAGGTCACACACCACCCACACAGAAACAAAGATTAAAAGCATCTGAATTGTTCCTGCTGGTGTCCCACCTTCTCATCTGCTTTGTTGTTCTTCTCCTTCTCTCTCCATCTTGGAAAGGAGCATGGCTTTGCTCATCCCTCTGACAGTGTTCAGCATGCTGCTTATATTGACCAGAGAATGGTGGTGATGAGAAAGAACCCAAGGAAAACGTGCTTCTCCTGAAATCCGCAGGAATTTGTCATTATTGTCAGTGGCTAAGATTTCAGTTGTGATGCTTGATGAACTTCTCAGCTAGGGTTTATAAGTAGGCATGTGCAGCACAGATGCCTATGTTCTCTTCAGAGTCACCAAAATAGGCATTGCAGGGCTGTTGTTCACTCATGCTGAAGAT
Source organism: Rhynchotus rufescens (assembly GCA_032273925.1). Taxonomy (NCBI): domain Eukaryota; kingdom Metazoa; phylum Chordata; class Aves; order Tinamiformes; family Tinamidae; genus Rhynchotus; species Rhynchotus rufescens. Next base: position 29,796 of record JAVCKT010024636.1, on the reverse strand, counting down.
GATGTATAAAACGGATGAAGTAATCACATTCTAAAATAACCTATTTCTCTGCTATAAATATACACTAAGCTTAGGACCTTTGGCTCATATATAGACTTTCATAATGCAGGCGAGAGGAATCCTACCATCTGCCTCTGAAAAAGTCAGTTCAGAGTGTGAATAAGCCACGAAATGAGACTTGTGAAGCAAACTAATGTGTTGGACTGAGGGTCATTCCCTTCACACTTCCTCAGGAGACTTTCATTTCTCCTCCTTTTCTTTCTAAGAAGAAGTCTTAGAAAGTCATTTCTAAGTCATTTTCAAGTGTAAAAATGAGTATCTTCCAAACCGTGAGTATTTTGAGCGCATAATATTGCTTGAAAAAAGATGAGGATTGGTTGGCCCGAGGCAAGTTTTTCATCAGCTCTGCTGGGTCTGGGGAATGATCAAGGTGGTGGATGGATGAATTGGCTTGAGGTGACAGAAGGGAGTCAGACAGTCTGCATTAGCCACCTGTTGTGCGGAGGAGCAGGCACTAAGCAGATCAGTTCTGAAAAAAAAAAAATATATATATATATACACATATATGCATCATCCTCCAGCCTTCCAGTCTCTCATTTCTATTCCCTAGTGAGAAAAATAAAGATACTAGCAAATAAAGTTCCAAAAAACTTCAAAAGGCCATCCAAAATCTGATGAGAAAAAAATCCGCAGCACTTCAGAAAGTGCTGAATGTATAAGCAGATGGCCCGTTTGCTTTCTTAAAGTATAAAAATTAAATTGATGCTTCTAAAGCAGCAATGAGGCCTTTAAAGATAATAAACAGACATGATGTCATTTGCACAGACATGTAGAAAAGCCTGGTAACGGACTATGTGAGCAGACTGGGTCCAGTCCACTTTTTATGAACCAAAAGATAGACACAGTGTGAGAGATACAGACGGCTGGGCTGCTCCTATGTATCTTTTGTTTATTAAATACTATATGTAATGGCCTGCCACTAACTGATGAACATAGTCAGTTAATTTTGCATTTAAATAGTAAAACTTCAAGGAAGTTCATAATTGCATATCTTTTTACCAAATGACAAGCCATATGCTAGGAAATTTCAAGCCTCTAATTAAACAAAACATGCCCAAGCATGTTTTTTAACAAATACTGTATATCGTTATTTAAATTCAGGGCAAATACTGTTCTGAGCACTACAAATAGCTAAAATGGTGTTTAATAAAATACACCATCTGCATTTCAAATTGATGCCACCCACATTTAAATCTCTTTCTTGAATAATCCCTCCTAACAGCTCCTGGGGAAAAGCAATGCATTCGTGGCTCTTTCTGTAAATTCGATACCAGTGGTCTCGGCAGCTCTCGCTGGTTATTAAACTCACTGGGGCAAAGCTGCCAACGTGCTAAGTGCCAAGATCAAGAAGTGTGCAAACCAAACTGAACCGTCCTTTAAGAGCTCTGGAAAGGGAATAATTGGAAATAAATCCAAATAAATGTGGGGTTGTTTTTTCCTTCCTTGCTATTCTTAAGATATTCAGAGCTACCTACAAAGCCACGTAACATATGGAACCCTACAGATTGTACAGTCTCCAGGTAATGGTGAAGACCACCCCTTCATCAGCAGAGACACCGCGTACTGGAATGAAATGCTCACAATAAAGCTTAAAAAATGGAAATTGCGGCATGAGAACAACCAGCCGTTTTTCATATTCTCCCCAACTCTCCCCCCAAGAGGACGCATCCGAAACACAACAGCTGTTTGGTTCAGCATCCAAGCAGCCACCAGGCACTGTGCGTTTGCAGGTGTTCCGAGTCCAAAACACACTGCCTTGCCTAAGCCAAGCCAGCTGGTGTGAAGGCACGGGCTAATTGTTACAATTCTCCTACGAAGCAACGATAGGGGATAGTTATGACAATTAACATGGCAGAAATGTAGCAGGGGAAGGGAGAGACTTCAGCAAGAACATCTGCTGGAAAAAAAGAAAAAAAAAGTCGGTACTTCCCTTTTCTGTTTTTTTTTTTTTTTTTTTTTTTGTTCTGCAGCTGATTTCTTTTTTAGTTTTTCATGGACAAATGCGCTCTCTCTGAGGTTATTTATTAGTATACTGCGAAAACTACTTCCAGTGAAAGCTGTGGGATTGTCTTAAAACCTCTGGGAGCTGGGAAATACAGCTAAGGCTTCTGTTCTACCTGGTTGGGTCAGAAATATATTGAACTACACCCAGAAGATTAAGAGCTGGCCCTGGCACTACATACAGCAAAGTGAAGATGCAGTTAAGGCTTCTGCTGTTCAGCATTAATCAAATCTACATTTCTGTGATTTAGACAGGTGCATAAAGATGATACGTACGGTGTATTGTATGAAAGGGTCTAAAAACTCAGTGCAGGGACCACTAAACTACCTTTCCTTTTAGCCATTGCTACTTGCTATGGCTCCTGTTTCTTTAGGTATTTTTTGATGTCTTCTTCTGAGCTATCTGAATTTCTGAACCAAACCACACCAGCTCAAGAGAATCCTTTAAAGTCCACAAATCCTATTTTGGATGTATATTTTAAAAAGCCATGTTTTATCCAAAAAAGAATAAACTGAACTTAATGGAAACCACAATTTTAAATCCCATGCAATGCTTTGAAAATAATCCCTTCCCACACTCCATTTGGGTACGATTTTCAGAAATGCTCAAGCTTGCTCTGCTCTATTCTTAATGAATTCAGAGGGAGTTTCTCCACTGACTTCAATCGGAGCACAGCTATGATGACACTGAGTACTTCTGAAAATCTCATCCTTTATGTATCAATCCATCCATTTTTAATTAAGTACAAAGAGGACTTTAGTCTATATTATGGATTAATGGGCTGAAAATTTTCATTTGAATGAACACAAGCCAAAGAAATTATTATAAAAGAAATAAATCGAATAGTACTGGCACATTTTGTTTCCTTTCTTTATTCCCTCTTTTCCTTTTTCTTGAATTACTCTTCTCGAAAAGCAGCCAAATAGATATTTTTACTTTTCTTCTAAAAAAAAATAGCAGCCAAATAGATATTTTTACTTTTCTTCTAAAAAAGAAAAAAAGAAAAGTAACTGCTGAGTTCAGCATGGAGTCCATTTTGACTGCTAAGTTAGGAATCTGGAGTTAATTCTAACATAATCTTTAATGGAAATACTGGAAAACCTTTAATCCCTATAGTATTGCTAGTTAATATCACCATAGCTAAGAAAGGAAAATAATTAATTCTTTGCAATAAATAGAAATCATTTCAAAAAGCAGGAAGGTGGAAAGCTGCCACACAAAAATATTTCACTTAATCAGCCCATATAGCAGTATTTCTGCACCTACCTGGAGACCTCACGTGTTATGATGCACACATTGAGTGGCCCCTGACTCTACTAATTTTCCTACAAATTCCTCGTTCCAACCGTTTTTCCATTATGACTATTAGAAAATAAATCAGTGATTAATCTTGCTGTGTGTCTTTTCTAACAAGCCAGCCTAGTCTATTCCAGAGCTGCCCTGACTTTATGGCTCTACCAGTTGGAAGTGTTCTGCAAGCCCTACCATCCTTTCTGTGTGGCTGCTGTACCTAGAAGGGTGCCTTCCTGCCCTGCCCCTGGGGCTCAGAGATGCTATGGCAATGCAAAGAATAATTATGGTAATTTACCTTGGTAACTATATACAACTATAAAGAGAGGGACAGCTCAGGTGAGATGGTACCGCTCAAAACAGCGTACCAAAGTCAGGCTTTTGAAAACTCACTGAGTTGCAGATAAGGCCATATGAAGGCATCACATGCATGACCTTATCCTGAAAGATGCTAAGAATTTCCAAATGCTTTTTCAGTAGCTTGAGTCATTCGGGCTGCTTTTGCAGGAGAATTGCCCACTGAAATCCCATCTGCTGCTTGAAACTGCCCTTCTAGGTAGAAAACCACATCCCAGGTCCCTGGTGCCCTTTGGAGCTGAATGCTGCTCAGAGGTGCTCAGGGGCCCCCGTTAGCTCAGGGACATGAATTTCACACGACCTGTGCAAACGAGGGCTGGTCAAGCCCAATATATTCATTTACCCAGTAGGTGCACTCACGGAGACGAAGCAGCCTGTAATATAAAACACCAGACGAAAACCAAAAATCTCTGCTGCTCGCTGCACAAAATGCAGCCCCTGGGAATCAGAGGCTGTTTGCCACGCTGTGCTTGCCAGAAGCCTGCCTGCCACTAGGACTGAGATCAATCTGCATTGCAGACTGAAAAGGAGAAGCTTGCTGTGATTGCAAAACAGGCCCGGAGACTGATCCGCACCAAAAACACATCCAGCTCCAACGTCCAGCCGAAACAGAGCCCGGAGTGTATGCAAGAGTCTGGCCTGCACTGGCTTTTCCTACATAATATTTGCCAGCACACGTTCACGTTTAACCACTTGACCACGACATGATGTATTATTCTGTAATTACTTTTTTTATGTCATGTTCCAGCCACATTCTGAATGTCACACTTTTTAATTAGCTACAAGCCCACTAAAAATGATGCCTTTTCAATACATGTATCCCAGGAAGGTTGGGCCATTTTAAAGGAGTGACTGAAATTTGTAAACATGAGCAAATGATATAAGAAAATTAACTGTATTCACTGTAAAAGCAGTTTGTGAATAATTATTTACTTCCATTTAATGTTGTGCATGTAGGAATATTCCTGTGACAAGGCATTCTGCAGGAGTTTTTGTGAGCATCAATATTTTATGATGTTATTCTTTCTAGGATATGGAACTTTCTTCAGTCATCAAGCCACCTCCTCTCAGCCAAAAAAGTGCCTTGTTAAACTAGCTCCAGTGCTGGAAGAAGTCGTAGGATACACCATGGTCAAAGCCAAATAAAAAGGAACTTCGAGAGTGGTAGTGCTCATTCAGGGTTATGGTTTGGGCCACTGTGCATCTATGGTCCTGGGTTGTATAGATTAAGTCAAGAAAATCTACTACATCTTTACAATCATCAAAATTAGGCTGCAGATTTTAGTTTGATTTTTGTTAAGGGTCAAAATAAAGCAGAATCGAAAAAAAAAAATCCACATTTTCCCCAGGCAGGATTTTTTTGCTCTGACTTTGAAGCAGATGAAGGGAGGGAGGAAGGGATGCAGGAAAGAAGGGAAAAAGAAGGAAAGAAGGAAGGACAGCCAAAGGACTCGGTCATAACTGAGGTTCTTGTGGTTGAGATAAGGATGAAAAGGAGAAATGAAATAAGCTGAATTTGTTCAGCTATTCCCAACATAAGGCTTTTTCATGAAAAGAAAAAGATTTTCACATACAAGCAGTGAAAGGCTTCACAGATTTTGATTTCTTAACAAAAGTTCCGAATTCTCCAAAGAAAGTACACACTTGTCATTAAAAAGATGTTTAGTTGACAAGCCAGTTTTCTATTACATGAATTTCTGTGGAATCTCCTAATGTGATCTCAAGGGAGAGAACTGCTGCCTTTGCAGGGACTAATAAAGTTACAGGTGGGCTATGGCGATGAGAAAGGAATCCCAGAGGAGCTCGGAGAAGTGAGAAGTGGTCTGTGTGTCCTTGACCCACACAGGTACTACTGACTGATGAAAGCTCTGTTTATATCAGAAGTTATAGGATAAATAAGGACTTTACCCTGAGAGATCAAAGCTGATTGGCCTTAATCTAGTATAGTAAGAAATAGATCTTAATACAAGCTGTTTAACTACAGGTGGAACTCAAACGAGGGGAGATTGGTCAAATACCTTTCTTCATTTTTAGTTTAATAAGGTGTTTTATAATTAAGAACAGTTAGTATTACGGGACCCTGGAGTATGCCTCCTTTATTCCTGTCTCCGTTTCAGACCCTATGATCCGGATCCTCAGCAGTAAGCCTGTAATCTTACCTAACTGCTTAGCTTGTGCAAAGTATATTGTTAGTATTTTAAATATTAAGGGAAAATTGATTTTCCCCTTTAAAGGACTGTGTTTCAGTATCATGGTGATGAGGTGTGAGTATTCCGTTTCCCACTCCTCAGTAAAGGGGGACTCCTGGGAGTGCTTAGTGAGGCAGTATTGTACTTTAATGACTATTAGATGAGTTCCACCTCCTCAATACGGACATGAGTGGTCTGCAGTGATGCAGTCTATTTACTAAAAGGGTTGCTTAAAAAAATAATAATACTTTAGTAACATTGTGGATATTTTCCCAGTGGAAAAGGCTTAGGAACTGGGTAAAAAGTAAGTGGAAGTTTAGCATGGGGATGTCTCCAAACTAATCATAAGCTCAGATTGAGCTCTCTAAGGCGTTGTAACAGGAATGGAAAATAAAAGGGAGAAGGGGATTGTTACAGTCACAAAATTGCCTCTCCAGGAGCTGTTAACCCATGGTCCAATGCTTATGGCCATTATCCTACAGCTGAAAGACCTGGATTCAACTCTTCCTTCTGCCTGAGGAGGTTTCAGCTTCCCTCTCCCAGGAGTCCTCATACTGCTATGATAAGGACTATTCCTGGGAGGGAAGAAGAGCATTCAAGGCCTCTTGTTGATGCTCTTCCATCTGGCATTGCTAATTAAACTTTCACCTGACATAAGGTTTGATTATCACTTGTCTTGACTGCTAAACTCATCCTTGTTCTGTGCCCTGTTGAAAATGAAATAGCAAATTAGTGAGCCCCATCTCAGGTTTGTCTGTACCTCCACAGACAGGTCATTATTCTGTAAAGAGAGAAGTCCTAGATTTAAATCTATGTGATGCTTCTTCCAGAGACCACCTGCCCCTAATGAGTATCCTAATGGTATTTGTTGACTCAAATTCTGCTCTTGAAGAGGTTCCATTTTGTGTTAAATAGTCCCTGAGCCCAAGCTTGAGCTAGGACACTCAAGTGGGAGTCTTTTAGTATCTCCTCCTAGAACGGATTAGCACACTGAAAAACCATTAACAGAAACAGCTATGTCCTGTGCACCCATGAGCACAAGGATTAAAGAGCTGAAGAGATGTGGATTTCCTACAGACCAAAGCAATGGTGGAGATGAAATCTATGCCTCCAGGATCAGTGGAGCTGGGAAACATCTATTCCTGTAATTTGGGGAATGTGGCCTTTCATTTCCCCATTGCTTTTCTTCATGGTGTTTCAAATTAGAAATGCTTATTTTTTTTTGTATTTAACAGTGATTTTCAGAAAGTGAAGGTGTTTCACAGCTATGTCTTTTATGTTGGTTTTGACCAAGATGATTTCTTCCTCTTCTCTATCTTCAACATTTCTCTGTCCACTTTGGTAGTTGAACCTAAAGGCCATGAAGTGTCCCAGTTCACATTGTATTCAGTCCAACCCATTCAAAACCAATTTAGCCTTGATGCCTAAGTCAGCTCTTGCAAAAATTCAGCTACTGAGTTATAGGAAAGCAAGTCTTCCCTTGGATGCAGCATCAGTGTTGTGGGGGAGCAGGGTGGCAACCTTGCCTGGTTTGTAACACATCCAACAGAGTGAAAGAGGGTGAGTCTCATGAGGACCCTCAGCAAGTCATTTTGTCTTGCTGTTGGTGGTGGTCTAGCAAGATAAGAGGGGAATATGACCACCAAATCCTCTAGGGCAGGAAATGCTTGTGTGACCCCAGACACACTTTGGTTTCGCTCCATACTGCTTTCTGTTTTGCCCATGGAATGGATGAGATTGTCCTAAATCGCTGATATTCCACGAAAGTGTCCCTGCGGAGGTGGGACTGCCAGTCGCTGTCACACAAGCACCCAGACACAGTCTCCCACAGTGTGTGATTATACAGAGAGTCAGATGTTGGGATGCAAGGGGTACAGAGCACCACATGAAGTGGTCTTTACAACTGTCAATTTGTTCTGGAAAAGGAGCCCAGTCCCTAGTCAAACATTATGCTTTAGAATACACGATTCAGAGCATTTTGTGCAGAACGTGGTTTAACGATGTTTGCTCTGCTGTGCTGCTTCTTCCTCTTCCTAACAGTATTGGCTGTCTGCTCACCCCCCGCCTGTGGCCACCTCCGCTCCCCAGGCTGGGTTGACACCTTTTTTTGGAGCTTAACCTACCCCACTCTTAGCGCTGTTATCTCTGTTTTCCTTCAGGTCTTGTGCTGGTAGCAGAGCAGTGTGAGTATCACCTAGGTTGATCTCTGTGTGTGCACAGTGCCACTGAAAGTCAGGACATGCCCAAGTGCTATTTTTGAGCTAGAAGCAGACTCTAGCATTGCAAGCAGATGTCTTGACTTCAGGTCCCCAAAGACTTAACCCTTCTCAGCTGCCTTAGGGAATTTGGTTGGAGTCCCTCACAACAGCCTGATTGTCTTTTCCTGTTTAAGAAGATGAGCATGAGCTCTTTACTGTGTAAAATTCAACTCAAGCAATGAAATTTTGCTTTCACCAAAAGCAAGAGGAATTTTGCTCTTCATTTAAATGCAGGCAGGATTTCCTGGCTAATATTCAGTTAATATTCAGCTCTAATATTGAGATAAACAGATATGCAGAACCAGCTGGTTCAATGAACTGACCACATTGCATTTGAGCCCCAAACTACCCAGCTAGTCTGCCTGAAAAATTTCCATTGCTAGTGAACTCAGCCAGCTGCTAAACTGCATCAGCAGGACAGACTTTGGAATCTGACTGATTATGGTAAAGGATAACGAGTTTGCTTAAATTCTAATGTATGCCGCATTTCTTTCACAAGTCAATGAGTGGGTCAGATGAAACACTTCAGACAGACAGTTCTGCAGACAGAAACAGTTGTTCTTCTAGGACTATACTGACCTTCTCAGGAGAAAGTGAGGCTTCAAGATTGCAGGATGTGGCAGGCTGAGGAAAGGCAGGAACTGAGACCTGAGATCAAGACTTGGGAAGTCACAGATCAAGAGAGTGCTTGAAGAGAACAGACAAATAGTGCAGAATTTGTTGCAACCAAGAAATTCACTGAGTTGACTGAAACCATGAGAGGAAGCAGAAATACAACCTATTGTTCAGAAAGTTTCTTATTTTTGCGCAATTTTGCTTGACTGCTTTGAGTTGGCTCCATCTTGACTTCAGTAAAGCTTTGGACCCTGCCTCCCTTAACAACCTCGTAGACACAGTAGTGAAGTATGGGATAATGAATCAGCAGCGAGGTGGACTGAAAACCTGAAGAACTGTTGGGCTCAGAGGGTTGCAATCAGCAACACAGAGACAAGCTGGAGGACAAACATGAGTGATATGTCTCAAGAGTCAATATTAGGGCCACTAATGTTTAGCTGAATGTTTTTTTTCTCTAACGACTGGGGTGGTGGGATGAAATGAATCCTCAGTGAGTTAGCAGATGACAGCACTGGGATGAGTAGCAGGACATGGTTGTCCTGCCATTCAGGGGGACCTCAACAGGCTAGAGAAATGGGCAGACATAAAACAAATGAAGTTAAAGAAAAGGAAGGTAAAAATTCTGGCATAACCCCATGCACCAGTACAGGCCTGGGGACTGACCAGCTGGAAAGCAGCTTTGCAGAAAAGGGCCTGGGGATCTTTGTAGACAAAAAAAAACCTGACTATGAATCAGCAGTGTGCTCTGGTGGCAATGGAAGCCAGTGGAATCCTGGGCTACATTAGGCAAAGCCTTGACAGCAGTCAAGGGAACTGATCCTCACTGTCTATTCAACTTTGGTGAGGTCACATCTGGAGCACCATGAAGATGGGGTGCACCATAGAGCACCCCAGCACAAGGAAGATGTGGACCTAGGGGAGTGGGACCAGCAGAAGACACAGAGCTGGTTAAGGGTGCCACTGACATGTGAAGTGAAGTTGAGAGAACTTGGACTGTGTGACCTGGAGAAGACAAGTCTCAATGGGGGAGATTTTATCCCTGTATAAGAATCTCTGATGGAGGAGAGCAGAGAAGCTGGGGTCAGTGCCCAGTGACAGGGCGAGAGGCAGTGAGCACAAATTCAAACATGGGAGATTTCACGTGCAAATAAGAAAGCAGCTCTGCACTGTGCAAGTTGGTCAGCACTGGAACAGGTGCCTGGAGAGGTTGTGGACTCTCTGTCCTTGGATCTTCAAAATCTGAATGTACCACGTCCTGGGCAACCTGCTCTATTTGGCGTAATTGACCGTCCTGGGGTGGGTCGACCTCACCACTACGTAGGGTCGACCTGATGATCTCCCTTCCAACTTCAACTGTTCTGGGACTTCACCTGTAATTACATTTTCTCCATTATTAAATCAACATCAGTAATAAAGGATTGGTTGATTTAAGAGTAGGGATAAAACTCTTACCTGATTCTTCTTTAGCAGGGAGGTTAGAGTAGATACACTCCAGAGATTCCCCCTAACCTCAGTGACCCTGTGCCCAGTTCCTCCATGTACCCACAACGAGTTCACACATCATCTATAATGCTCATTACTCCAGCTACCAAAAAGGGAGAAGGGGGGGTATAGGCCCTGTAACCTTATTTATAATTAAAATTAATTCCTTAATGGAAGCAAGTAACCATGGCAGTAAACCATGAAGTCTTAATCCCAGCTCCCACTGGTCAGGCTATTAGGGAACTAGAGGCCAATTTTTTTGTTTGACTTCCCACCCTCTCCCTTCCCCTCCACTTATGGGAAGAAGCGGAATCTTTCCATCTGTGAATTACCCAATATAAATTATTCATCGAGCACTTTTATCAACCCTATTAGCAGGCACACGAATCTAGGTAAATGTCAAGTCATCTTCGTTAATCCTTCATTCAGACTGTTCGAAGTGATAGTGCACTGCCTGGTAATGCATTTGACCTCCTGGAGCATGCACTTTGCCACAGAGGCACGTTTTGATGAGACTGTCTAAGTGTTTTCCTGTGGAATTGCTCCTTTCTGATTAATTAGGTTGTGGTCATAATGTTTGTATTTTTTTTCTCAATCATGTATTTTAAATAATAAAAAAAAGAAAATATAAAGGCCCCGTTAGCTCATCTCATGTACATTTGTGTAATGCCTGTCCTAGTGGAGCTCAGCTCTCTGATAGGTTTTAAAATTTGTACTGCTTTGCACTTCTCAGTCCTAGAAAATGACTTATTATCTTACATCTAGAGGTCTTTTTTCCCAGTAAGAACAAATGCAGTGAAACAAATCTTTTACTATAATGCTTAGACAAGTTCCTTGACTTTAACAAGACTAGTAGAGTGGATTTAAAACGTGTCACTTGCTGTTATCTGGCACAACAGCTTTCCTTCCACAAAGACCTGAATTCCCTGGAAGGCGACATCAGCTCAAACCTTCAGCAATTTGCAAGTGCTTTTGCAAGTGCCTAAGTCCAAAGTATTAGAAATAGCAGTTAAATTGCAGAGTAGAAGAGCACTTAGGTAGCTAAACTGGGACTTCAGTGGGAATTTTGCTCAAATGTGTACTACCCGCTGTACCTCATAACACCCTAATACCATATACTTTGCAGTAAAAAGTCAAAAAAGTGCAATAATAACAACAAGCAGAAAAAAAAAGACACAAAGAATAAAACAAAACAAAACATAAACTTTTGAAAAAGAGAGCAAAACTAAAATTCCTGCCCAAAAGGTTATGATATCATGTTCAATCACACATACTTTTTCTCCAGCCCAGTGGATCTTAAACTGCCTCCTGGATGAAGACTCAGCTTCCAGAACTGGTATAGAAAAGCCTGGTGGTTAGGACATCTTCCCTCTCAGTTTTAGTTTGCTATTCCAAACCTATCTCTGAGTAACTTGTCCACGGAAAGCCCATGTTGGAGTAGGAACTCACATGTAGATCAGTCCTTATCCCTCATTCCTTTATGTGCCCTAGTTGTCTTGCAGGCTGGCATTGCACTAAAAAAATATAATACAATGACAATAGTCAGACAATGTGCTTTTCACTCCCTGGCTTTCCAGGTCTCCCTTTTGCATCTTCCCCGTTGATCTCACATGTAAAACAGAGTAAATAGTCACTGATGCCAGCTGGAGTATTGCCTTAGGACAAACATGAAATAATGTCTCCCCTTGGTATCCTTCTTTTCCATAATCCTTTTCTAATTTCCTGGCATGGAATGCAAGACTATATTAAAGCAACTGTTGCAAACATTACTCTGTTTCCATCAACTCCACAAAGTAACAAATTTGGATATTTAAAAATATATACTGGTTGAAGTACAGTCCTTGTGGGTGGGAGAGTGCATGAAAATGCAACAAACCTCTAAATTTAAGATGGGCGGCAAAAGCATCTGAAATGACTTTGGACCCTTTGTAGAAAGTATGTTATGAAGCATGTAAACAATTTGAGGGATAGAAATCAGTCATTCATTTCACACACTTGTCAACACTCTATCAAATGTTCAGCAACTCCTTCTTCCTGGCTGCCCCGTTATAGTCTCTGTAAATGAAAAAGGCTTCCCCATCATAAAACACAGATCCTTTCTTCATCTTCTCTGCACATCAGAAAGTTAAAGCTACCTTCTCCTGGGAAAGCGAATTTGCCATATGAAGTAGTTTCTAATGAGCTGCCTGAACTCTGAGCTCCCCTTTGATGAAAGATCCAATACAGGAATATCCTTCCCTTCTCTGGGTGAATACGGCCTCTCTCTTCTATCCTGCACTATTCCTCCTTTTTCTATTTAAAATATTCATCTTTGTTTCCATTAAATAATTTATGCCTTAATCTTAAGGCATATAGAAGAAGAAGGAGAAGAACATACTACATATGTATATATATAGTATGTATGCATATACATACTACAGAAGAAGAAAAGAAAAGAATATAGTACATTATCTTGCCCTAACTGACCCATCAGGGTTGTGAATGCTACGGTAGCTTAGATATTGTGATTAAGTCAGGGAATTCAATTTCAAGCTAATCGTAGTCACATCTTGTTATTCATACTTTATGGACTGGGAAATGGGTATGAAGATAACCAAGACATCCCAAAAATTATGCAGGGAGAAAGGCAGGCAAGAAACCAAGTCCTCTTTCCAAGTAAAAAAGTGATTTCCAGAACTAAGCAATTGAATATGGCTGATATGACATGCAGGCCACAATCCAAACGATACACATATGCCATTTTTAGCTCTGGAAGTATAGGGATAAGCCTATCTGCTGGTAGCAGCAGCTGATCCAGTGACATGTGCAAAGCTCATATCCCCCAAATATGAGATTACATTTTACATTTAGAAAGCATCTTTCCCTGAGGACAGCATAACATTTTTAACTATTAAATATTAACTTGGTATCACACTAGCCCACGGCGCGTGTGATGCGCACAGTGGACAAGTTACTTTAGTTTGGATGAGACACCCAAGGCAAAGGGAGAAAACCCTGCAGTCATGGATTATGCATCCCACATCTGGCTATTTTAAGCGCAAAAGACTTCCAAAGCTGGTTTCATCCTCTTGACACGGACAAAGTGTCTGCCTGTGGTGGAAGGATGTGAACAACCCCAGCTGCAGAGATACAGGGCAGCAAAGGGCCTGGGGCCCTGGAGTTTGTCTCCCACCTCAGACCTGACAACCCCATGGTAGTGCAGGCAGATTGTTCAGTCTCTCCAGGCCTGTTTCCCATCCCTGAACCTGGCAGATGTCTTCATTTTCTTTGCCTGGCTTGCCTATTTACACTCCTGTCCCCCAAGATGAGAAACACTTATTATTTTGAGTTTGAGAAGAGCTTAGCATGGAAGGCCCCTAAGCTCCAAGTGCTAGGCCAGTTTAAGTAATAATAAAATTAAACAGGCTTTTTTCTTTTTTTTTTTTTTTTTTTTGCTTCTGGTTGCACAGAATTGGCCACATAGAGAAAATAGTAGGTGGTTTGCTACCACGTAGAGAAATCTCACCCCTTTACCAGAAGTCTTTAGTAGTAATTGGGAAAGAAAAGATTTCCTGCTGAAAGGTCAGCTTGTCTACCTGGTGGAAAGGCATGATTGCACCTGATTTTGAAGTCAAATCATCAACACCAGGTGTCTGAGGCTGTTTCTCTTGCGTCTGAGAGGCTCCAGGAGCTGACATGCAGGTGAGCCCAGGGAGGAGCCAGCTGATAACCTCAACACAGCAAATCACAGGAAAATTGAGCACTTGTTGCAGGCTGAGGCTTTCGAAGATAACGTGTGTTTATTCTCTCCATACTGGGCAGGTTGCAACCTGCTCCACATAGAAGGAGGGAGGGAAAAAGTCCATCTTTTAGCCTGTCAGCAGCACAGAGACAGATGTTCTTTTATGCACTAATCTTCCTCTATACCCTCAGAAAATCAAGGGATTTTGTCAGTGAGAAACTACATGGCCAAACTCACTTTGAAGAACGCGCTGCAAAGCGATTTGGGTCATTATGGATTAGGGCAGCTTCCCACTTTGTGAGGAAACTGTGCAGCTCTTTAAAAAGAGCTGTGTCCAACACAACCCTCTTCAACAGCCTCTGTCCCTGGTTGGCAACTTGTGAGGGACTGTGGACAGAGAGCATCTGAATGTCCTCTCTCACACCAGTGACAAATGGGAATAATTCTGTCGCACTCCCTGGAAACTCCTTGGGAATACGCAGGGGCATCACTCAGAGCTCTTGGTGGGACTGGTCCTTGCTGTTTCTTTATGATTATCTGTAGAAGTTGCATGACCCTTCATCATGGCCTGGCCACCAACTGGTCACTTTAGAGTTGACTTTACATATCATTTTCAGTCTGTATAATTTCTCAGACCTTCACAGCATTTAAGGCCAGGAGGCTTTCTTAGGTCATCTAATGTGAATGTCCCAAATTTCCTCTGGTTACTCCTGAGAAAGTTCAGAATTTCTGTTTGATGAAAATGGGTGTTGTTCCTTGATAGTTCCTGGTAGATCTGTGCCTCCACAGCGATACCTCTGGCCCTCCTCGTGTGTGTCTTGCTGGGTGAGAAACAACTCGTGACTATTTCAGGGCTATGTGTGCAGCTGGTGGGTCAGTACCTTGGTGCTCACTGGTGGGGTAGCTGCCACCAGATAAACCAGCTAATGTGAGTTCTTCCTCTTTTCTATTTGGAGGGTGCTAATTCCATTCTCTTCCTTCCAACCAGTGGCAGATTCCACCACCCTTGTGGATATTAAATTTTCTCTCACTCTCTTACCTCTCTCCCACTTCAAATTTGATTGAGATTGACTAAAGAGGTCAAAAGCCATGAAGGGGGCAGCTGGAGGAACAGTGAGAGAGCTGGCTGAGGCAGGTATGAGATCGCATAGCTATATTTCCTTGGGAAACTAATAATGAATGCAAACATGCCTGAAGAAGGAATGAATTAACTCGGTGGAAGAATGTTTACCTTTATTCTTCAGTGTCTGGGAAAAAATGCAGAAACACATATCTCTGTTTTATTAGCTTGCACTTTCAAAGAACAGGACTTTGGTCCACATTGTCAGCCAGGGTCAGTAACCAGCCCCATCCGTATTGCTTATAAACACAACAGAGTGAAGCAGTGAATGTCTGCTGAACAGACCCAAAGGAAAGGATGGTTTCTTTATTTTATTTTAGTTTTATTTTATTTTATTTTATTTTATTTTATTTTATTTTATTTTATTTTATTTTATTTTATTTTATTTTATTTTATTTTCTAGATATAGATAAGTAGCCCTGAAGAGTGATTGTCCTAGTGTTAAGTGGCCAAGGCAGGCATGTAGATTTAGCCATTTCTGCATCTGTCCTGAAAGCACTGACCACAGCGAACTTTCTGTGGTCCTTACAAATATCACTTGAAGGGTCCAACAGATACAAGGAATTTGTTTCCCACTTGCCCCTGACTCTTGCTGTGGGGACGAGGCCAATGCATCCTTCCATGTTCTGGGTGAGCAAAGTGCAGCAGCAGCAGCAGCAGAAATATTAATGCTTCACTTAGAAGGATAAAAGACCACAGGACAGTATTTAATCAAAGAAACCTAATGCCACAGGGGTAACTGCATGTTTGTTTAAAAGGCAAGTGGACAGTGCCCCATAATTCGAATCTCTCAAGAACCCAGGGCTGTTACAACTCAGACTTGCATGTGTGGAGCTGGATTTGAGCAGTCCAAGTAATGAAAACACAAAGAATACTTAAAAAAAAAAAAGGCAGAAAAATCTTTAGGCATAGGATCATCAGCACCTGCAGCAGCACACTGCTGCACAGATCAATTTGCAGGTATTTCTTCAAGGCGAAACAATCAGTAAATTAATATTAATTAATATTTGTTTAAAGCAAGCCAACCATGTGATTTATGACTTAAATAAAATGCCATCGGTCCTTGGAATTACTGATTTCCTTTGTAACAGGAAAGAGTATATAGCTGACTCCACACTGAGAACTACTTACTTTTATAAAAATAAACTACAACCTCTTTTCAGTTCACAAATGACGATTTTCCAAGTGAGCAAAATCGGAAATGGAGCAAAGGCAGATGATGCGCCTCAACAGGAAAATACCAAGAATATAAACGTGACTTATGATTTATTCATAAAGGGAAAGAGCTATGAAATCATATACTTTTAAATATTTAAGCAATTAAGAACTTTAAATATTATGCCTTGGGTGTCATTTTACATTCTGTCTGAAAGAGAGCTGTTTATAACTGAAGCTGCTGCGGGACAGATTCCAGGGACTTCAAGGAAGGCAAATTAGTACAGAAGATGGCCCAGAATCTTGCCCCATAATTTCCAGCTGTCACCAAGTCATTATTCATTATTCATTCAAACACTTTTCTGCTTCAGTACAGCCGAGGTTTCTCTTCAAATTGTCTTAGGAATTTTAATCAATGTACAGATTACAATAACCATTTCAAATTAATCCTATAATTTAGCACGTACAGGTTTTCCGTGACCATTATCACCCCAACTGAAATGAAAATGCACAGCCCTAAATGTAACGTTACTACCATTTTCTTGTAATTAAGTGCTGAAGATCTGCCTAAAATTTACGAAAACACAGGTCAAGTTAATTCTCTTGTTGCTTAGCAAAAGAGAAGGAGATCTCAGTAAGACCACTGGAACAGCAGCTACCTACAGTTAATAAGGATTTTGAAATACTGGTTTCCTGGGACCAATACAGCTTTGAAAATATGACTTCCCACGGCCTGTGGAGTTCCAGGAACAATCACTGGCTTCCAAAAAGTCTGTGGACGAACAATGTATTTGCTGCAACTATGTCCAAAGGCCTGTAAAAAAGAGCATTGCACAAAACTCGCTAGGCTCAGGATTTAGAGTCTCGACCTCCTTTCTTTACTCAGAATGAAAAGCATAAATAACAGATGAACATTTTAAAAAAATAACTTCAGGATTTAAAATATAAGCTCAGTTTCCCGAGGAACAAAAAGGCTCTAATCCTTAAATGGAGTATTAGAAGTCAGTCACCTGATTACTTCTAAGGATTTGGCTCCTACGCCTTGTGATATGGATGTTATTTTATTGATTCTACTAGGAAAGATGTAACTCAGTAAGGAAATGTGGGGGTTTTTTTGGGTAAGCAGACCCCTTTCTACTGAGAACAAGAATGCTCTATGTCATCATTCCAGTTTGAATTCACACTATAATTTGAAGGGTTACATTTCCTTTGTAGATAAGGCTATGGGAATGTGGCAGTATAAGTCCCTGCATCAGGGGAATGTATGTTGCTCAAGGCCAAATATTTTAAAATATTTAAGTAAATGCAGCTTGGTGAAGAATGGAACCTCAGCGTGCAACCTTTACTAAAATGAATGCAACTAGCTCCTGAAGAGCTTTGGAAAATCCTATAAAGAACTTTTCTACTTCTGTGGACAGGCGCCCAACTGATTCAGCCTTGCTAATCAATCGCTGTGAGGGTGCCAGAGCCCTGGCACAGGCTGCCCAGGGAGGCTGGGGAGTCTCCTTCTCTGGAGGTCTTCCAAACCC
>JAVCKT010024635.1:28483-54170 GCA_032273925.1 Rhynchotus rufescens | reverse complement strand
ATTCCTTCTCAAAGCAACATGGAAGTCAGTAAAGATCTAAAAAAAGAAGCTAATTAGCCTTGCTTTTAGTCTTTTTTATTGTGAGTCAAGTCCACTGGTTTTGTGCTGTTGCTTCTGGCTATACTCTGATCAAGTGTCACAAAGACCCATAAAGCCCAGAAGTTGCTAATTTAGGCAACTTTCCTGTTTCCTGCCTACCCTCCACCACGACCACCCTTTCCATCTCAGTTCAAGAATTTATAGCTCTGTTTAAAAAAGAGGATTGGGATTAGTCATGATTCCATAACAAAATTTGATTGAAACCTTGCACAAATTTTCAGGCACAGCATTTGTACAGGCTGGCCTAACCAAAAAAGAAAAGGCAATATTTGTCCTTTAACAATGTAATGAGAAACATACTTTTCTGTATATTATTAGAAAAATGTTCCTGCAGGGCACTAGGACAAATCAAAATAATGCAATGTGAAGTTACAGGTACAGAATCTATTATGCGTGGCTCTGTCAGTCCCTGCCATGTCCCAAATGGAACTCAGGTCTGTGAAAGTGAAACGGTGGCATTAAACAAGTATTCCCACCATTTCTTGTATCCATCCCCTCCAGCAAGGGCTGAAGGACAGCCACTTTTAGCCAGCTTGAGGCATCTGCGCCATCCAGGCCTGTGCTGGCAGCCTGACAGGGTAATAATCAGACATCCAGCACCATCCCTTAAGTTCTCCTGTGTCTCAGTTACCACCCTATATCCCAAACACCCTCTGATGCCCTTCTAAACATCTCTCTAAAGAAGACACAGCCAGTATTTGGGCTATTACCTTCAAAGCTAACACATCAAATCCATTCCTCTTTCCTTGCCTATGAACAAGCTAACTTGGGCAACAGGCAAAGCAGCAAAGATGCCTTGCAGCTCACACAGCCAGCTGAAAAGGCTTCCAGAATTAAAGCTGTGGTGCAGACAGAAGCAATTCTGAAGGTTTCCTGCTTTCATCAGTTCAAGAAGAATGAAAGGCAACCCAATGCATCCGTTGACTCTGTTGCATGCTACAGTGCATACACTGTGGAACAGAAAGTTCCATGATTTGAAATGGTTACATAATCTCTTAAATCTGTGGGTAATTGCCAATGCAGGCGTAAATCCGGCGTGTCATTTCTAACAGATCACCAAGCAAGCTAAGCATCTATCCAGAACAGCAATCCAGGACAACTAGTGGGCATCAGAGGCCTTGAAGACACAGTGTTCACATTTTCCTCTTCTAGACACAACTAGAATCCTAGTACCAAAGGTCAAGTTATTCACCGAAATAACATTAGAAGAAAAGCAGATAGCTTCTGTAAATGATGGTAAAATTCACTGACTTCCATGCAGTGTTGCTAAGCTATACAAAGTGGCTTTCTGAATCAAGAACTACTTGAAATTATACTCAAAGTAAATACCTTATGGAAAGATGAAGGTAACATGCTTCATTTGATCAGTAAGTGTGGTGTCCTTCATGCAGTCATCACAGATATTCATCAGAGCAATCATTCTGTGACTGCCTTCTGCATTCACTGCCATGGTATCTGAGCAAGTAAAGACAGTGTTTGAATCCTATATAGAGCCTAAACACAGACCCACAGACTCTTCCCTTCCTGAAAAGCCACAAACATAAAAGCAATTTCATATTAATTACTAATGGCAAAAGTATAGTAAAGAGGTGAATTATACTTTTCATCCTCAAAAGATTTTCTTAGTTCTTTTTATTATTTTTATCTTTAGAGAAGATTTAAGCAGCTATTTAAGCATAAGAAACATATATATAGTATATCTTTTTTATAAATATATGTATATCTTAATGCATCTCATTTTGATAATTATTTTGTTGTGATAGATCAAGGTTCCCTTGTCAATTCTGAGAAGTAATTGAATGCAAATGCATCTGTTTGAAGAACTCTATTTATTTATTAACAACAGACTTTGCTTTACCCCAAATAGCCCAGAGTTCACAGTTACCTGTGTTATTTTACCAGGATATGTTTTCTTCAAGGCAGAACGTCTGAAGAGTTTTTGTATAGCCAATATATTCATTGTCAGCATTTGTGGTCTGTGAATACATAGGTCACTATGGCTGTGTTTATATCTGCGAAGACAGAAAAGGCCCTCATTACCTGTTATACTGAAGTTATTTTTAACAGCTGCTGTTTTTTTTTTTCCCAGTTGCTTAAGGAAATAACTTACAGGCAAGTTATTGCATGGTAAAGAGTCTCCAGGAACAGCGTGAGATTGAGCTGCTCTGCTCTGAGAAGCAGCATCACCTGCTCTCTATCACAAAAATGCTGAGTTCTGCATCAGGGCATCTCCTTGCAGCTTTTCTTAAATGGAGACTCTAAAACCAAGGTCATTTCATGAACATTTCATTGTTCATTTTTACCTACTTGTAAAATTTTTATTCATTTTGATACCTCATTTGAACAAATCTCTTCAATTATACAGAATTAAAAACCTCTTAGATAGTGAAGGTTTATCCAAGATGAAATTCACTTATTTCTGTTACTGACACTTACTCAGGTTAGGTTAACAAAGCTAATCTCCCTGCTCTTAGATCTCAGTTTTATATCTTATTTAGATGTTTCCTTCCAGAACCACATGCCAAGGTATTAGTTCAGCTCTTACTGAAAAGGAAAAGAACCACCCATGGAATCAGCTCCTGGGGCATCCTGAAGTAAACTTCAAGAATCTCCTCAAAATGACATTTTAAGATCCAAGATTATGACAAGGCAAAAGACCAAATATATATCTATATATGTGTATCTACATGATATACATATATTTCCAATATATAGAAAATGTATTTTTTGCCATATGACATTGGAATTTTGTACAGCACTTAAAAAAAAAACATAATTTATAAAACATACGTGCTGCTTTCATGCTATTCTCATTCCTTACCTTTAATGGAAAACCACAGAGAAAGCAATTTATGGTTAGTAAAAACAACAGCATTTCTTGTTAAAGATAAATTCCAAATTATAAAGTGAACAGGAAAAACATAACACTGACCCTTAACCCACTTGAAATTCTAGTGCTTTTTTTGTCTGTAGGTTTTTGATTGTTTTTAGCAATACTCCGTTATCTTCCTATATACTGAAAAATGTGACAATACCCATACAAATGTATGCATAAACAGAAAGGTTACGCCCTTGAAGTTGACTAAAATTAAAACATATGCATTCTAGACAAATCAGTATTAAAGGCACTTTAGGACTAGTAGGGCACACAGCAGAATATTCACTGCACATCGAAATTGAGAAGGAATAATTAAAAGAAATACAATATCTTTGAAAAGCAATACTCTCTCATTTTTAATAATGTTCTCTTCTTCACATGCTTTGTAAGGTGACATTGATATAAGAAGAAACAAGGCTTCTCCTAATAAAACAATGTAATATTGGCTCCTTTCCTAAATATTTATATAGAATTAAATAACATTCTCCTTCATTATTATGGTCCTCAGGAGTCCTTCGTGATACACATAGTAAATCAATAAATCAGTAGGAATGTCTTAACAGAACAAATACAGAAGGGATTAAAATCCTAATCATAGGGAAAATAATGAAGGTGTACGATAGAACTGTAGATTATATATTGGTTAAGGTGTCCCATCTAATTACTATCCGTACCATTTTAAGGGATTAAATTTACCTTCAAAGCATCTTTTTTTTTCCGTGACAGTACTGACTACATTATAGTCTTAACTAGTATTATAACAGCTTACATCTTTTTGATATTAAACATATTGTCCAGAATTACCACTTCACATTCCAGTGATTTTACCTGTTCAAGGTGAGCAAAGCAGTAAAAATTTTCTAGCCAGCAAAATATCCCTCAGAATCAGACCAGTCAGCCTCAAGTTTTCATGTTCAAGCTCTTGTTTCAATGGATCCCCATTATACAAGCTCCCAACTGCCCTATGACCAGCTTCTAAGTTTCATTTTTTGAGTGCACTGAGCCTTGCTACCTAATGACGATAAATTCAGAATTGTTGTGTTAATAGTATTTGAATGAGAAGGCCATCTTAAGCAGAGAAAAGACAAATGAAAAATAGGAAAGTGCCTCAGGGTCAGCTTAAGTAGAGGGCTTATCAAAAAGGTACCTGTTGTTTCTGATTGCTTCTCACCTTTAACCACTAATCCTACTGATATAACGATAAAAGGAGAATGGAATTTGGAGAGATGGGAAGGAAAAAAATGAAATAAAAGATGCAATTGAGTTGTTCACATAAGCAATCTCCCTCTTCTCTTTTAGAGGACATTTGGTCAACATCTTTGGGCTAGTAAGTTTACCTGTAAAGGCTGAGGTTCAGAATAAAGCTAGAGAGTGACCTCGAGTATGATCCTTTCCAAAGGATGCATGTTCTTTATCCCGATGATATTCTGGTTGTTTACTGGGACAAGAATTTTTCTGGGAAACTTAGATTAACTGAGAAATGGTTTGCTTGCTTTCAGAAAATCCTGAATAATTTTGTTACTATTTTTTTAATTTAACAATGGGTTCCAATGAAACTGAAATCAGAACCACTAGTGAGAACTTCAGAAGAATTGTCTCCTGCATGGAAACATTGAACTATGCACTGCAATTTACCTGAAAAGTAGCTTGAGATACAGAAAAAATGCATTGGTTTAAAAAAAAAAAAAAAAAGACTAAATTTCCCCATATTTTATAATGACACAATTCAATGCTTCTTTTCAAAACAGGTTAATTTCAGCCTTTACTTTTGATATTATAATAAACTGAGGGTGGAAAAGCATAAAAAATTAATCTTCTGATTAATCTGCCACAATTATTGTAAAATGCTTTTGAGATGAATCATGAAATTCTCATGCTACATTTAAAAAAGAAAATATATTTTTAAATTTCTACAACATTCTCTGAAAAAAAATTACACCTCTTGTCTAAAATGACATGTGCAATATATAATATATAATCCAATAATTTTACAGAGATGTTTTTAATCATATTTTTTTTTCCTTAGTCCCCTATCATTTATGAGGTTGTATTTGTGAATATCACATTGAAACGCCACATTTAAATACCTTAAGTTTCAGGCTTTCTTTTCTACAGACTTTTGATTAAGTCTATATTTTAAATGAAATCTGAATAAAAACTGAAACTCACTAGTTGGCAGGGGTAGAAAGAAATTTGAGGGTAGAGACCAAGGAGAGAAACTGTTACAGTTGAAAAGTGATGGCAAGGGAATGAGGTAAGTGAATGAGGCAGAAAGAAGCATAGAAAGTCTTTTAGACAAAGCATCAATAAGAAAAAAATCTGTTCAAACTCTGGACAGATGGCAGGAGTAAGAAACAGTAACAGTAGGTTGGTGCTAAACGGAGCTGGTTACAAATTCCCATCCAGGCAAAATGAATTAGATGTACATAGTATTTTTCATTGGTGTTTTTGCAATTTTTGTTTTTCTGCTTATTTGTTCCAGGATTTTCTCAAATTAAAAAAAAAAAAAAGGCAGGTGGTTCTATTTCAAACTCGATCTCAAGAAAAAAAGAAAACTGCTAAAGTTGCTAGAGGAGGGTCTTGTTTTTCCTTTGAAAGGCAAGATTTGTACCATCGATTAAAAAAAGTGCAGGATAATGCACGAAATGTGGCTGCATAGCCCAAGATCACCTAACAAGAGGTTTTTTTTCCAGTTGGTCCCATGCAATGAGGCTTGCTCTGTATAAAATATAAAAGTAAAAATATCTAAGACATACATAACAGGTTTTTCTCTCAAAACAGACCAGGGCTATGCCTTCCCAGAGCCATAGCTATTTCTGAACTTTTATGGCTCATGGTGAATATTTCCTTGGTAGCTGCCATAGCTACTTCTGAAAATCCCTTCCATCATTTCAGAGAACAGTAGAGAGACTGAGATCACGTAAGGAATTTTACACTCCTAACTTCTTGACAACCTCTTTTCTTCTCTCAAAACTTTTACGGAAAATATATATTTTTATATATA
The DNA here is from genome assembly GCA_032273925.1 of Rhynchotus rufescens. Taxonomy (NCBI): domain Eukaryota; kingdom Metazoa; phylum Chordata; class Aves; order Tinamiformes; family Tinamidae; genus Rhynchotus; species Rhynchotus rufescens. Next base: position 48,189 of record JAVCKT010024635.1, on the reverse strand, counting down.
TATATATACACACACACACACACACACATATATATATGTAATGAAAACATTTTGGAAGAGTGCTTTAGCCTCTTCTCAAACTCCATAATGAGTTCTAGGATCACCCTGTTTAGTCACATCAATTTTTTTGAACAGTCAAGTGAGAACCACAGGATATAAAATAACCAACAAGTAGGTCTGCCCCCCCACCTATAAACCTCTGTCTTAAGGAATATTAAGCCCCGAATGACAGCAACTGATTTTTAGAACTTGAAGTATGAAGATGGAGGCCTGGGGTTAAGCTGGGAGCTAGAGGTTCCATAAGAATGACTTTAGCTCCTTAATATATCCCAAAATAGACACAGGTGTCTCTTGCTGTGGGGGATAATCCGTCACCTGGGCCAGAAATTTTCACTGTGAGAATCCCAGGTTTCCTGTCCTTTATACATTTCTCTTGTAGAGAGAGGGCCAGTACAACTCTTGCACACTCTCTTCAGGAAATTATTAATTGTATTTTACTCATGTAAAATCAAGAGATTCCCAAGAGACTGTTTACCATATAAAACTATTATTTTTTCATTTAACAATCTTTTCATCCCCATGGTGTTTTTACAGTCTTCTTTAATATATTTCAGTCTTAACATTTTACTGAAGCTTACTGGCTTAACACATGTGTGGCCAGTCATAATCATAATATGGACTAAAACGTGTTACTTAGCTGGAGCTACCAAAGATCTCTCCTACTGTTTCACTTGAAAAGGTTATTATTCAAAGACTACTAGGCTTCAGGCATACGTTTATGAAGTAGTGAACTTTCCTTTTTTAAAACTATGTGGTTATTTAAACAAAGATCATTCATCATTTACAACTGCATTCTTTGTAAATCAAAATACGTACATTTGCTCAGTAGTCTAATGGACAATTTTAATTCCTTTCGATTTAAAATACAAAATATGTCCTTTATTTTTACAATGTTGTAACTGAAGATTTTAGTGCAAAGCTTTAGGTAGCCACTAACTCCTTGTGCCTCATGCTATTCACATAGGGAATGAGTTCTCTCACCTAAAAAAAGAATATTTGATAACTATGTCATTTTAGTAAAGCCTTCATCATGGTGGTCACATATTCTATAACTTTCCTACTATTAAAGATGGATGCATTTTGATGGACATCAGTCTTTGATTGTAAACTCTTCTAAGCTCATATTTTTCATCTAAAAAACACAATACCTTCTGTAACTTACTAAATGTAAACAAATTGATGATGCCTTGATCCACACTAATATGCCCACAAATGAGTTATTGGTGATTTTGGTCCAAAATATTTGGTTATTTATTCTTGTTATTTTTAACCAGCTTTATTTGTTTAGTTCAGAAATGAAAATTAATATAAAAAAACACAACCTAAGTTCACTTAAATCCTTCAAAAATAATTTCAGTCAAAGTTTTCAGAAAGACACATCATGAGCATACAAAACTACATTTGCACAATTTGAAATTTGCACAATCTAACTTGAGGGGTGCTAGATCTACTCAGTTCCAATCAACTTTAAAAGAAAATGGAAAATACTGAGCACCTCAGAAAAAAACACATAACAAACGACTTAAACTGTCCCAAGCCTCTTCAGCTAGTTTCGCCAGAAAGCAAATGCTACTTGTGGAATTAAACTACTCCAATTTGTTCAATTGTTATCAGTATTATTCATACAAACACTCCTGGAAACGCAAATATTAAGAAAGGCAAGAAGATCACTTTTTAAATAACATGCTTAAATTTTGTGCATTGTTTCTAAATAGGACTTTTTGAAATAACATTGCTGTTCCCAGCAAATAAATGATTCTTATTTATGTTGGAATCTAGCATTTCTATGGTTACTAGCTACAAAAGCTCTTTATCTGATCAAATAAATACATACATTCCTTTAGGCACTGCATTTAAAACCTTAACTTTCTTTTTAAGAGTTTCTTTTTGTGGTAACACATAAATTCAGTATTCCTGAGGCTTTCTTTCCTCTTTCCTGAGGCTCTATAACTTTTGAGATAGAGAGAGAGTGTTCTTGCTTCTCCTTGCTATAGGATATCAGAGCGTATTTGTCTCCCAGGTTAACCGTAAGCAGGTGCTCTTGTCATTTTTGTTGCCCTGAAATAGCATGAAACCAAAAATGGGGCAAAATTAGATTTGTCATTTACAGAATATACTGTCTTTGGTAGCTGTGAATTAATAAACTCTTTTCAAATTAGCGTTTATATGTATTTTTTTTTTTTTTTGCTCTGAATAGCTGGCATACCTTTTCATTTTAAGGAAAGCAACTTTACTCCCAGCCACACATTATGCTCTTTAGTTCTTTTAAGAAGATAATCATCTTTCGGCATCGTTAGAGCCAGTCCTAGCCAAAAATATCTGGATCTTTCTTCTCCTCACACTCCAATGAGAGGAGAAAGGACTACAGTTCCTCTAAGAAGACCAAACTTTTTAATGAATCTTAAAACATCTCTAAAGACTTTTGCAGAGTTATATTGTCATTTATCCATGAAGTAATTCCTGTAAGAACGTCCAGCTCTTGCTAGAAGTAGCTCTGCCTGAGCTGGGATGGAGAATGTTTTAGCATTAGTGTTGCTAAATTTGAGTGTGGAGATGAGAACAAGAACTGTACTCACTTCATACTACTCTATAAAGGATTATTAGTATGAGAGTCTAATGTCTAGCCTGTAATAGATAGAAAAGTCCAGCTTTTATTTGCCTTCTTGCTTCTCAACTGTTTCAGGTGCACGCTGATTGATAGCCAAAAATAAATTCATACAAGACTCATGTATCAGATGTGAAAGTCACAGATATGCCACTCCAATCTGCAGAGAACACACCTCAGACCTTCTCTTTTACTTACAATGAACGGAATAAGTTATACAATGCTTGGACTGAGCTCAGAAATTCATTAGTGATGGATGTTTTTGTTCTACACTGCCTCAGCACTTCAGAGTGGATCCTTAAGTCTTCAGCACATGCATGACCAACAAAATCCACAATGACTTTCATTTTTTGCCAGAATATTGTGATGGAAACAGAAATTTCTATATCTAAAACACAGTTGTACTCTAAAGGTATGTAAACCACTACTACTTTCTAATATTTCTGTGCAGTCAATCACACAGTCCCTGTTTTTTTCCTGAAAGATGATTTAGCCAGGAGAAATTAGGTGTAAGAGATTTCACCTTCTTGGAGGAAGATCACTGACCATTCTTTGACAAGTCATCAGTAATTAGACTAAACTGCATTGCAAGGCTTAATATATAAAGCCTTTCTTCTGCTGTGTACAATTCTATCTGCACCCATAGGGAAATAGAGCTGAAATTAAGTCTCCTTTCATTACAGAAACAGTCTAACAGTAATTCAAAACTACGGACTGTCTGTTGTTTGTCAATGGTATTGAATGGTTTCTATCCACTGTAACAAATCACTCACCAGTAAAATAAATGATAGTTGACTGTATGCCAATGGTATATTTAACAGTACTCTATTGTATTGAATGCTGCTAGAAACATAACAGGTCTTGATAGGGGGAAAAAATACACGCTATTTTTAAAAATATTGATGTAATCGGTTTTCCCACCCACAGTGCTTCACAAGCCTAGCAGCAACATTAGCTTTAATAGTTTATTAGAAAAGTTAGGGAGATTAGAGGAAAAGGATCTTGTTGACTTCAAGGCATTCCGAAAGCTTTTAATTAAAAAGAACAGAACTAGCATGGACCTCCTCAGAATGAAGTCTTGGATTTCTCCCCACCCTCCCATAATCAGTTAAAAAAGAAAATAAAAAAAATGAAAAAAATCAAATAGCATCCTAGAGTGCTAGAAGAAAGAATGGAAAGGCAACATCCTGCTGTCTGAATGCTCTGCAGCAGAGAGGAGCAATCACGGAAGGAAAGCAGCAATCCCACCTCACTCGCTGTTGGGTGAATGGACTGAGGGGCAATCAGGGGTTGCTTCCCATTGACTGTGACCCATCCTCTGAGGAGGAATTTCCCCACCCTGTGTCCTCTCCATTTCCTCTACTGCACTTGGGTCTCACGAAGCCATTCAGCATTATCTGAGTTGTCAGGGATATCTCTCGACTTTCGCTTCTTTTATTCCTGCCATCCTCAAATGTTGTAAGCAGACACAAATCACCAATTATTCTAAGGTCTCAGCTCATTCAATCTGAACCAGCAAAGATAACTTGGAGATTATTTTATTTTTACATATACCAAGAGACAGGACGCTGGCCTTTGGTTTCCTATAACATATGAAACAAAGAAAACACAAAAGAGCTCAAAATTCACAATAAAAACTTTCCTTTGGAAACTCCTATTTCCAAGGCCCTACAAAGCAGAAATTCATGGTTGTATTACTTATAATTTTTTTTTCTGTTAGCCCATGAAAACATGGATTCCTCATCCAAGGGACACATTGTGGATGACTGATGTAGTGAACAGAAACGCATTTACTAAACTGCCATGTTTAAAAGGAGAGCAAAGATTTATAGCGTATAAAAAGGACAGCAAAAACACTTATTTTCTGGAAGATACTAGTTAGTATTATTGGGTTTCCCTAGACCATAAAAACCTCAAGCAGGAAAAATAACAATGATAAACAGGAACGAGCAAACGGTAACGCTCACCTTCTGAGAGAGGTTGCACCTTGGCAGCCAGTTTATATCTGCAACCTTTTCACCTGACTCAGCTGGCAAGCAAAGCAGCATTTAAACAGCTCCCCTCTTCCCGCGGTGTGCATTAATGAGATTTTTAGGACTTGGGTACCTAGGTAAATATGAACTAGAAAACTATGATTAAATGAACAAATAAATAAGAGAAAAGCCCAAACCATCCTGCTCTGGCCCTTTCTTTTCCTTTCAGCTGTGAAATAATTAAAACTATTGTCACAATATTCTGAGAGGCAGAGGGGAAAAGGGAGAGAAGTGGCATGTTATATCAGATAAAATAATCTGATGATACTTAATTTAGAAATTACATGCAAGTAATACAGTATGCAGAATGGATTCAACCTATAACTTGCACTGAATTCATTAATTTTGCTGAGAGTCAAAGTAGGATATACAGATTCATATAGTGACTTGCATGGCTTAATCCTATGAGGGAATCCATGACCAGCGCGAAGGCCTGTGTTAACAGAATGAACCTACCTTGCACGCTCTAAATATCTGATACTCCCACCTTGGAGGAGGAGGTAGAGAAAAAACTAAGGGGATTTATGTAAACACAGTTACAGATTTTTAAAATACGGAGTAATCTTTATTTGGTGTGACTAAAAGCTACACACACTAAAATTCCTATTTATTTATTCTCAGAGAGGTATGTGGCATAATAACTCATACGCTCTCTCAGCAGTTTCATTTTTTAACCCATGAGAGAATTATTACTACCAACATCATTTTCAGTATCATCGTGAGTCATCTAGATGGCAACAACATAATTAGAATAGAATTAATACAACAACAACCCACATAGTGCTTGATTATAATTTCAATACTCTTTTTTTCTCTTAAACAAGCACATTCTATTAGTAACAGGAAAATAGAGCATGCTGAGCGAAACAGGCGCAGTGTTTTGCAGATGAGCTGTGGATTCACAAAGAAATGCTTAAGTTTATAAACTGCAGAATGGAGAATCAATTTTGCTGAACGGAGAATACTTAATTACAGTAACATTTATGCCAAGAAAATGACATTCTGAAAACCCCATGAAAAACTGACACTGACGTCCCACTGAGAGGGTTTTTTTCTTTCCATAAATAGGCTGCGGGGCCCAGTTATTTAACGCCTGTGATGCTATGAAAGGAGGAAGAGGGGAGGTTTGTGAGGATGTGCTGCAGTTTGTGCTCATTGAGAAGGCAGGGAATGTAGGATCAGCGCTTTTAAAGTGGCACAAAATGTAGCAGAAAAGCTTGGAGCATTTAAAAGCATTAAGAACCTTTTACAGATATCTGTCCATCACCTATCAAAAGGAAAGGCCTTTGTTTTTCATATTTACATGGAACACAGATATAAAGGTGATAAACATATATGAGCAGCTGTAAAGGAGTGTGGCACCCACATTTACAATGCAGATTTCATCCATAAAAGCAGCTAGAAAGTACGCATTGGTATTAAGAGAAGCAACCTCCCCACCCAAGGTGGACACAGGTCCTCTCAATTCTTCTGCACAGAAGATTTCAGGAAGCCTGAGACCAGCAAGCATAGAGAGAGCATGACAAGGAGGCGAGAATATTAAAATTGCAGTAACTTCTGCATTGTTATCTGGTTCTCAGGGCATTGTATGAGGAAGTATTGAGTGAGGATGGAGGTGATGAAGATGCTAAATGATACGACTATGATGACAGTTAAAGAAAGTATCTGAGTAACATCCAAAGACAGATGGGGACAGGGAGGGAGAATGAGGAGAGGAACAAGGGTATGAAGCTATGTTCTTTCAGGACTAAACACTAAAAGTAACAGTATAGCAGAATTTTTCTATACTTTTGAAGAATTTGAGACAAAACAAGGCAATCCTATTTATAATAAAAAACAATAATATGTTAGGGAAACTGAAGGACTTCTTCAAAGCTACTTACGAGTAGATTTTCTAAAACCAGTATTATCTTACAGAGCTCTTCTGAAATTGCGTCAAGCGTCTTGAGCTCAAATCTCCTACTACAGAGTTAACTCTTGGATTAACTTTAACGTGTCTGTTCTTTTATTATAAAAATTAGAATAATTAAAGATTCATGGAAATAAGCAAACCTAGTCATAATTTTAGCTGTATCCAAGAACAAGTGACAAAAGTAAGACTCCATATTCAAGCACAGACCTTATAATCAAGAATTATTAGCTCTCCTAGCTTAACTGTTAAAAAAGATCATTTTCTGTATGATTTTATTTCACTAAATATAACTAAATGGAAAACATTACTAGCCTCAGGGATTTAAGAAAACAGTTAATAAAATCTTGTTAATTTTTTTAGTGATGAAAACAAACCTATCTTTCTTAATAGCAAAGACAGCATTTATTGTAATCAATTTTTATATAGCTTCTTTAAAGGAAAACTTACTGATAAAGATAAAATTTCATGCCTCTTAGGAGGCTGAAATTGGCTGCTGATGAAAGCTATAGAATTCATTGTTCCAATTAGTAGGCAATAAGGTAAATTCTGTGAGAGAGGAAGGAAAAAAAAAATCTAATCAGGAAGGGATTTTGTGGCCCAGAAAAAAATTTGCTTATTGAAAAAAAATTTCAGACTACATTTTGAAGACGGAATTGCAATAAAAAATCACTGATAGAATTGAAAGATACACTTGAATTTTAGAACTATTAAGAATAGGAGAACTCTAGTTCTTCTTGGGTAACTGTGCCCCAAGGAAAGAGGACAGCAGTATATGCCCAGGTCAGTGTTTTGCACGCATGAAGTGTGCTTGGTTTTCAGGCTTGCCCTTGAGACAACACAGTTATCAGATCAGCCTCCTATCTCCCAGATTGCTCCACCAGGAGGAGGGTAGAAAAGAGGGGGGAGGAAAAAGCAGGTTTTGACGGAATAACTTATGTCTTCGGAAAGGAATGCCACCTCTGTGCTGCACCTAACTTAAAATATGTTTATTTTTAACCATAATTATTATATAATATACTAACCATATATTTTCAAATATATTTAAAATATATTTATTTTTAAAGAACTACCTTACACATTATTGTGAAACTGGAGGAAAAAAATTGCAGATTAAAAGAACTCTTATTTTGTCAAGAGAGGTGGAATCTTTGAAAGATGATTCCAGAAGTTTCTTTGACAGTAATTATTCCCCTTTCAGCTTTGCACACAGAGAGCATTTCTGGAATTTCATTATGATCCCTGTTATTTAATCAATTATGTTGGTAGGGAGGTTAAATTTACTATCAAATGGGAATTACTCAACAGGAATTTAAGAGGCCTGTAGGAGGAACCACAAAAATGAGATATTACAGTATTCTTCATGTGAGCCCAGATTTGAAGAAACCATTCATGAAAACATTTTAGATTATTACTAATTAATCAGATTGAAACACAGTCTCAAAAGCACATCTGACAGCTAATGGTAGCTCTCAATAAACCTGATCTAAAGTCTATTGAATTCAAAGCAGAGACTCATTGACTTTGATTATGCCACACAAATACAATTCTCATATGTACAGAGTGCCCAGTAAATGATCTGCATTACAACAACCATGTTGTTATAACAATATTACTGCATGTTCTTAACGACTAGCCTATTATTTTTAAGGCACAAATTGTTTGCTAAACAGCCTATACATTTAACAGACCCTTTTGTAGGGCACAATGCAAAGTTATTAGAACAGATTTTAATAACGATTCCATGGGACTAGTTTTGGCACAGGATGTCAGGCATGAATAAAGGTGCCAGGAGTGATCCTTGTGAGGCAGATTTTTTTTTTTTTTTTTTTAATGTGATTGGAAGTATAGGATTGTGTTCTGCAGAAAAAGACTTCCCCTCCCTCCCTCCTCCCAAGGAATCAAAGGCACATGCTTTGATCACTCTTCCAAATTTTTCTGTAAGCAATCCCACTAAATCAGTGGAGTTACATGCTGTCCAGATAGAAGGAAAATATATTATAGTGAAGGTCGAGTGTATTTCAAGGCCCCTTAGTCATATTCTTTGTTCTTAAGTTTTTACCTCCCTCCCCTGCCACCACATACTTCTTAATTTCACATATATAGTGAGATTTTTACTTTCCTTTTCTATAAGCAATAATGTTTACCAGTAGAAAGCAATAATCTCTCGTTAACATACTGAGAAAGTATATACTACCATTTCTTTGCCTAAGGACAAATTAAAGTGCATTTATGGAAATATGAATAAAACGTGCGCCAGCAAAACCAGATCTATGTGTAAAACCATTCCGAAGGTCCTGAGCCTGGGGATACCGCCATGGTCTAATTTCAAAATGCAGCCTGTGTAAAGGTGTTTATGTAAATAATCTATCTATACTCTGAGGTGGTTCAAAACAACCCACGCTAAATCATTAATGCTCTCAGTATTCATTTATGATTAATGTGTCTTAGAAATTTAGAAGGATTTTCATGTTGGTAAGATTTCAGGAAGAACCTCTGCTTGACACTGCCCCATCAGGACAGGGGGACCGTTAGGCATTTCTGTAAGATGGGGAATAGGTAAAAACACATCTAGAAAAAGATTTTAAACATGATTCCTTCCTGGGACATGACAGAATTTCTAGTATTTCCCTAAAACTCTTTCTAGCTACCAATATCTTAGCTATGCAAATGAAAAGAGGGTGCTCAGTCCAAGAGTCTCTCACACAAGAGTAGTAGTCTGCCTTCCAAACAGCCAATTCTCTGGTTAACTAAGAGTCAGCATCACAAGGAGTGTATATATAATACACACACACACACACACTATTTTTTTTCTGGATATTAAAAACAGTCAGAAGGTAATTATAGCATGCATCTTGCTCAACAACTCTAAAATTTAGAAGAAAAGCAGCATGTTAAAAAAACAGCAAAGCTCCAGAACAATCAGTGCATGGATAAACAACTAAACTATGACTTAATATCTTACTTTAGCATTTCAACTTATTACAGCCTGAAGTAGTTTTACATAAATATAGACAATGTGTTTTATTAGTGTAAATGTCAGTCACACAAAGAGGTTTGCAGAATGACAGAGGAAGAGCGTTTTCCACAGTCAGAGCCCTCCCCAATGCCCCAGCACAATGGCTTGCTTCATTTCCATAGCCAGTCAATGGCTGCATGACTGCCTGCTTTCTTTGTGTGCTTGCACCGTTAGCAATAGTTAACCGAAATTAAACTGTCAGAGGCTTAACATAAAATGTCATCTGCAAAGAAAAGAATGTGCCACTTGATGCTGGAATGTGAAGCTGGAAGCACAGCGGTGGTGGCCCAGTATAATTTGCCTAAGACAAGAAACAAAAAAACAAGTGAACCTTCACCACGTTTTTATCATTTTTCTATGCTGACATCATCTTCCTCAGCCATTGTTTCTTCTGCTGAGAAGGCTTCTTCTAGCATTTAAGTGGCAAACAATTTGGAATAAACCCACTATTCACTAACTGGTCCCCTGTTCATGAGCTGCTCCCAAACACTACGCAATTTGCCCAACACCACAAGCAGCTTCCTCACCCAACTGCTGCTGACTCCTCGCTCTATGTTGTGAAGGCAGAAAATTCACGTAGCTCTGGAGGGTCTCCCTAGCCTGAGAGTCAAACCGGAGCAGGTCTGACACACGCACACAGGCATCCCCACAGTGACAGGTTGTTCTCCCCTGTTTCTCCTCTCCCTGCTCAAGTTGAGCATCCCACCTGGTGAGCAGAGCAGCCCTTACTGCACAGGTGGGGTTTGCTCAGCCCATGGGAAAGCCTGCAGGGCTCCAGTTTAATTTGCTGCCCCATCCAGATAAGGTATAAAGTGCATAACCAGCAGGAAACCACACTCCTGACAGCACATTGTGTACACCATGGGTCAACAAGGCATCCAGAAATGATTCCTGGCATTACACGAGGAGGCTGGATTTTCAAAACATCCAAAAACTCTTTTTTTTTTTTTTTGTCTCTGATTCTCAACTGTTTAACTTTCAAAATGCAAAGTAACAACTTACTCTTAAAGTAAGTTTGACGACAGTAAATGAAAACACTCCTGAGTAATACAATTCTGAACAAGGTTTGACATCTCTGCAGCACTTGAAAATTAAGAAGATGGGACATGAACATTGCTACATGCAATCACCACTCAGCATATGTTGCATCATTCTACCAGATACTCTCCTCCTACAACTCTTAATATCCATAAATTAGGAAATCTCGGAAACATTATATGGTAAATATGAGTGGAGTAAAAGCCGCTTACATATTTTTAACATGGAACCACTTCAAAAAAAAAAAAAAGCAGCAAAATCAAACACTATTGCATCAGGGAAATGTTGAGTCTTTCAGAAAAATTAGATAACAGTGCGGTACCTTTATATACCTGATTGACCTTAAAATAAACAAAAAAAAAAACACCTACATCTTCATAATCAAAATCTACAGTGAAAGGGCTAAATGCCCCATTTCTCATTTTGTTGTGCAGAAGCCTGGGTTTTAACCTCATTGCTCCCACCACAAGAAGTTAAAATACTATAAAAACTGAATGCTTCAGAAAGAAATTATGTTTTAATGGGAATTATGCAGGGGATTTGCTGGAATATTGCCACTGTGTTAGTTTATTGTGTGTTCACTCCTTACCTCCTTACTTTATTATTTCTCTTTGACTGTTTCTTTCATGTGTTTTTATGGGTATTTTTTCCTGTGTATGCTGCTTTTGTTCTCTTCACTGTTCTTTTATTCTATGACCTGCACAGCTCAATGCAATTAAGACAGCTAGATTAACATTACTGACCTGCTCAAATTCTCTTGGCACATTAAATATCTTTTAGGATTTGTATGTCCTATACAGCTTTAGGCTTTTTAATCCTGGAAGGTCACCTCAAAGTCATCTAAGAATTACTGAACGGTTTATTGATCTCCTAATTATTCTGTGTTTGCTATTCTTCAGCTGACTCTCTCTGTGTTATTTTGTTATATTAACTTAACAATTTAATAAACAAAGTACGTATGGAAAGGAAGATTGTATAAAAGAGAACAAAACCAAAAGCACTTCAAAAGAGAAACAGGAAAGTGAATTTCCACCAAGTTCTGAGTTTAGTAATAAAAATACAAAAAAAAAGGAAGAAAAACTGAAATTTGGTCCACATGATTGGCTTCACTAAATAAAAACAAAATAAATAAAATATTCTACTTCTCAGTAATGTGCTTGTGGAAGAGGTGGCTGCATTTTGCGGCAGCATTTCTAGACTGTTTTTCCCCCCCTATGTAATGATGTTCCTCAAAAATTGAATGACACTTGTGTTAGCATCATGTGATACAAATATGTAGTTTTGTAAGAGAACCTACCATTTGATTCCTACAATTGCATAGAGCTTTTGAACCATGAACAGCTTTGTGCAGCAGTAACGATAGGAGCTGAAGATCAGAGATATCCTGAACAAGCTCACAAGTCAAAATTTAAACAAGTGAGGCTGGAGACACTTAAAATCTCTTGCACTGCCACCTGTAACTTCTTTCAGTCTTAGCAGCAAATAAAAGTCATCAACATTTTCAGTAATGCTGTAAAGGGAAAGAACACACCATTCTCGTTCACCTTAACAGTTTTGCTTCACAAAAGAGAGGACTTGTGCTATGTATTTAACAAAAATGGCTCACTCCTGGTTTGGGCGTCAACTTCATACAGAGCCTATCCAATGCAAAACTCACTGCAGGACAAGACCTGCACTTGTATCCAGACCTTTCTTCATGGAAGGGCAATCAAAGAAACAGAAGGGCCTTAAACAATCCCTCTGCCTTTTTCCCTGGACCAACATAAGTTACACTTCACCCTAGCTTGGTACGTTTGTAGGTTTAACAAACATAATTTGCACAGCTTTTATCAACACCTTCACTGCAGCCACCAAACTCCACTTCATCCAGGTTTGATACTCAGGAAAGTGTTCTCAGTAGCTCTCTAACACTGATCAATTATGATTTTTTTAAAAACCAATTTTGCACCACCTTGTAGTCATTTAATCTAGATTAATTTGCTCCAACTTGCATGAAACATTACTCATCTCTCTATGGTCGTAAAGGTTTTATTTGGTTATTTGCTCCAGCATTTCTTCAAAAGCTAATTTTCATTAACTGGCCCCTTCTCAAGGCAGAGAAGACGCTTTCTCTCTGTCACACCTTCAGCAACCTCACCTCTCCCCAGAGCTGCTTGGGGCTCCTTGCTGCCAATCACAAGCACTTTGATTCCTCAGTTTGAGTCACCAGGCCCAAGCAATTGAAAACAATTGTGAAAGGAAAGTTTAACTGGCACTTTCATAATCCGAAACCAACGTCTTGCCAGTATGAACTACGGTTACCGCCACACCACAAGTGAGCAGTTCCCCTAGATCAGTGAAAGCATGCAATGACAGACCACACCATTTAGTCCAAACCTCTCCTCTCCCACTTGGTAACAAGTTAACCCATTCTTAGTCTTCCTCATGCCACTATCACACCTATAGATTATTCTTGATGTCTTTAGATGAAAGGGTTCTATTTTGTCCTTAAGATGTTCTGATTTTACCTTAAGTTCTATTTTGATATTTCACCTTTGTGATAACAAAGTCTTGCTTTAAGGACCGTGAAGACTTCTTGACTCGGTGCCATGGTGCCATTGGTTTGCCATGACACTTCCTATTCTTCTCCACAGTGAATGATTTGGCTTTTGCAGTTCTTCAAGGACTTGACAATTCTTTGCTTTTGCCCCGAGAAGACGGTTTGTACCTATTCTTTGAATTTACTTCTATCTTAGTTTTATACTTCCTCCTTCTGAGCCTCAGGAACCCTTGTATTTATGGTCATTAACCAAGCAATCTTCTTTGTAAAGATTTTCAGCAGTCTCTATTCTGTTGGTTATAAATGAAAAGGCAGCCTCACAGAGCTGCTCAGAAAAAGAGCTTTAAGGATGGGCTTTAAGCTGTGAAAGTCATGAGGGACTCCACTGGGACAAAGTAATCCTTAGACTTGGAAAAAAATGAAAGTGTCATTTGTTTGACAAAGATTTGGAAAAAATAATTGTTTACACACCTGTGTTGACTCAGTAAAATTCAATGTTCTTCCTCAGCCTTATTATAAAAATAACTATACTTTACAAAGGAAGGAAATAAGTTTTTTTTTTTCTTCCTGGGAGAAAACTCACAGTTGCATTTTATTCTTTCCAAATTTGTTCCCAGTTTAAGAGATCTCTGCTACATTCAAACACTCCTATTACAAAGCTGTAAGGTATGAAGCAGGAAAGTCATCCATATCAAGAATTTAATAAAACTATGAAAGATATTTTTTTAAGCAAGGAAGCCAGAGGTAGAAGGAAAGAAAACAGTCTTGGAGCACATTTGCCGTTACCTTGTATTTACATAACTTAAGTATAGTAGCCATTCTACGAGTCATTAAAAAGTGACAAACTGGAGGGTGCTGGCGTTCTATGTGGAACACTGATTTTTTCTTCTCCCTTCATCCCATGAGAAGAACTCAAGCTTCACATGTTGGATGAGAGGTTAGAAAACACTTGCCAGAGCCCTTGGAGAATACCATTTACATCATGATCAAACAAAACCATTTTGTTTTTCTAATGAGCTCACCGAGCCAAGATGACTACCACGTGCAGATAGCAAAAAGAGTGGCTGGTTGAGTGAGGCTCATAATAATTACATGGGCTGTGTTATGTATACAGCCAAATGTTTCTTAATAGAGCTGCTCATTATTACTGCTCAAAAGAACCATCTAGGTTGCAGATTATTAGGACAAAACTTCTATTTTAGGATTTCATTTTTCCATACCCATTTTTATTCTCTCTTCTCACTTTGCATGCTGTTCACTACCTTTATCTTAAAAATCCCAGGCTCGGTTTATTTGATTTGATTCTGTATTTCATTAGCACTTAATTTAACTTATTATAAACTAGCATACATTAGCTTATTAACAATGCTTGAAATTGTGGACAATGTCAATGAATTATCCCTTTAAAATCATGCAAGAATCATTCCTCTCCACTTTTATTTTTATATTAGAAGGAATTGAGTGTGTTCAGGTTTTTGAAAATAGATTCTGTACCACAACACTCTCCCATAAACCCCAGGCCCAGCAGTAATCCTGCTTAATGTGACGCTATCTGATCCCTGTATCTGAGCTGTTTTAGCTTGATTAAGAGCATTGGCTTGGATGCAGTTACTCAAGTGCTTAAACATAAGCATTCATTTACTTTCTTGCAGAACTGGAGTAAGAGCATTCAGCATTCTGCAGGCTCAGCAAACAGCCAGGATTTAAAAAAAAAAAAAAAAAAAAAAAAAAAAAAAAGGCTATTTCAGCCCAACAGGAGCTTTGGAAACAGCAGAATGAGAGAAAATTTCCTTGAAGGCCAACACGGAGTTTCCTGGAGCCGATGGCAAGACAAGTACTCTCTGCAAGGGTCTTTGGATCACAGCACAACCAAAACAAAGCAAAATACCCCAATGAGGCTAAAAGCAACATAAACTGTTCTAAACTGCATGGCTTTTTCAAAGCTTCCCTAATCCACATTGATAAAAGGCAGCAGTATAAATATAACTGAATCTACAGATGCACATCTTATTTCAAATCAGAGCAGATGAGTCATCTGACAATCTAGCTGTTGTGAAACAAAAAGAAGATAAATGAGAAAATTGTGTCAGTTCATTACTTGATGAGATTTTATTTCATATATTTTATTTTCGGTATCTGATTACTACTGTTATTTACATTTTTAGAGAGAGATTTGCTTTGGCTCACTTACTGATTTTTGAAGATAAAATTCAAATTACAATTAAGTCGAAACTGGATTTACTCGAAGAAAACAAACAAGAGAAAGAAGAAGAGTTGCATGTGTAATGGCTGACAGTGAAACTGCCTGAAGTAATGGGGTTCCATTTAAATACCAAGAACTTGGCAGACCCAGCAGCACTGAATTTGCATAGGCTGTAAAATCTGAGGCGTTCTTTGGAAGCTTGCTGGAGAGCTTCACAGAATATAAAACTTCTTGGCATCGTCGCATACACGGAAAAAAAAAATAAACAGGAGAAAGCAAAACACTGTTTACTGCTAATTTTGTTGTTCAGGTAGGAAGTTTGTGTTCTCCATCACTCCCCTCTTCGAATTTGTCTGCCAAGTCTTCCCTCTGTGCCCCTCGAAGCTTCGCAATAAGTAATTGCGATGGATTCGAAAGCTGCCTGCTAGCAAAGGCACAGCTGACGAGCACGGCTTCGCTGCTGCCAACCTTCAGCCAGCGAGCTATTCATGGCTCCCGTCCCTGCTTCTCCTCATTAGGCCACTGGGAATTGCATGAATCATTTTCATTCTCTGCCAGGAAGCACTGCCAGTGTTTACTATTACTTATGCAAAATA
This sequence comes from Rhynchotus rufescens, assembly GCA_032273925.1. Taxonomy (NCBI): domain Eukaryota; kingdom Metazoa; phylum Chordata; class Aves; order Tinamiformes; family Tinamidae; genus Rhynchotus; species Rhynchotus rufescens. The sequence continues at coordinate 32,187 of JAVCKT010024635.1, read as the reverse complement.
ATTTTCCAGAATCACTTTACAAATGCGGAATGCTCAGTTGACTTATAAAGACTGAAATGAATTAATAAGAAATAAATAAGCAGTCCCAACTGCATGGGTTATCAGTTTTATGCACAAAACAAGTAAAAGCTTTACATATTTCCACTAAGCTGGAATTACAATAACCCCTATTCTCTTGGGAGAAACAAGGCCTGAACCACAAAATTAAGATGTGCCTTATTTTTCTTTCATAACAACAGGGAGTGGACTCGGTCAAATTGAGTTTTATGGGATATGCAAATTATTCTGGGTACCACGCTATAGGTTGCCTTATCCTTCTCTCATTTGCCTTATTCCTGAAGGTTTTAATTCTTTTTTCCCCTCCCCTCCTCACAGAGAACGATAGCACAGCAGGGAAATAGCATTCTGAAAAGGTAAAACTGCAGCCAGCCTGGGATGGGAAAGGGAAAAAGCCTTTGCTACTGAACTGCAAAAGCTACCAAGAACTGAAGCTTGGAAAGGCAGCCATAGGACAAAAGAGATATGAACATAATTGAAATATATAAATCAGGATAATAATTGTTTATAATAATTTGCCTGTCAGTTAACTTGACTACATTTGATCAGCTATAAAGACATTACTGTTAACCCAATAGAAGGAAATTCTATTGAAAAACAGAAAGAAGTCTTTGTTGGAAAACCAGCAGAAAATTGTGCATAAAACCTGATGGGAGCCTCAGAATAATCTCATTAAAGTGGAACACACTTATTCAAGACAGACAAAAAGGGTTCACAGCAGTCTTAAAATCTGTTTTAGGAATTTCACTTTATCTCCTTCTCAAGTAGAGTTCTCTCCAATTACTCTATATTAAACTCTATGACATTTTAATGTTCTCAGCAGGGTAAGGATTTGTCCAGAGCTAGTCATTTTAATACTCAATCTACAAAACAGATCAACCTGATAAAGACAGAACCCAAACCATAAATCTCTCTCTCTGTAACACAGAAGGATACATTGGCCCGGACTCTCCTCTGTGCTCACCCTCTCTTCACAGCAGGGTATCTGCAGCCTTGCTAGAAAAGCCATTCTTTAAAGGAACATTGTCAGACTAAAAATATGGAAGAAGGTTTGTTCAGATTTCCTTGCTACATCACTGGTCATAACTCATTGGCTTATTGATGTACAGATTTTTTTCCCTTGAAATTTTTACTCTTTTTTTCCATTCCCCTTGGACAATGAAAGTAGCTTTGGGAGTTTCATTAACAGGACTCAGATACGCGCTTTCTCAGAAATACTAGCCTTTAGATTCAACATAGGAGTGTTGTTTCTGAGGTGGTTTCTCACCTTTTCTGCTCGTTTTCCTCCACTCAGCCTTTCATTTAAACCATAATTCTGCTGCCAGGTCTGGCTGTAACAAGTTCTTCTTCCATCTTGTACACAAGAACGGACAACACATTTGATGAAATTAATCTCTTTTCCTTAGGAAAAAAAGTATGAAATAGAGGGCAAAGTATTTTTTTTTCCTTCTTAAACTCAATTGAAAGCTTGAATCACCTTTAACATTCCTTCAGATAGAAATCAGACAATGATTTTTATAAAAACTTCCATTATATTAACTATTTGTTAATATAGCTGCCTCTTAAGCTAGGCAGTCCTAATATTTTTACTAATCAAAGTCATGTCATCAATACAGTGTTTTTAATGATCCTCTTGCATAGGGTACTTGCTTAGGTAAGAAATGGTGTCCTCTAAACAGCTAGTCCTCTTGGTGTCCTCTAAACAGCTAGTTTCTTGGTATCCTCTAAGATCACCCATTCCAGATCCTCCTTTTTATTCTTTTTAATCAAAAGACCTGGAAACACTTTCCCTTTTCCTGCTTTTAACAGTTCCTTACCTTTTATATTTTCCATCTTCAGCCTTTCCACTAGACACCCAACATTTTGCCTTTCACCATGAGATTCACGATCAGCTCAGCAGACCTGCAACAAAAATACACCTGTCTTACTAGCAACTATCTAATCCCTTAGAGAATATAGTCCAATCTTGTTGGGCCACTTATGGGAACATGAATGAACACATGAAGCAACTGCAAATTAAAGGACACGATGGCAGAAGACATTCAAATCAAATTTCCTCAACCAGATTATTGAAGTTTTGAGGAGATAATCTTTGTTAACTTACTTGGAGAAGCTGAGCAACGTATCACTCAAATGTCAAGACAATATTCTCTGCTTCTACCCTTCAAGTGAGATTTTCTACACATATTCCAGTTGCAGGCTCCAATTTTAATGGGGCAAGAAGAAAGACCCTTCAAGTTATACTTTATAAATATGCTTCCACTTTAGCAAATAGAGATTCTAAAGTACTATGAAGCATTGTATAAAAATAACATGAGATATAAGCTGTCTCCTGGAAGGGTCTGTTCTGGGGAAGAATGATTAGTGCTAGGACTGACTTGCAAGGCACAGAGCAGGAAGTAGTATATAAAATCCCATAATTCTGATCTTAATTCTTAAGAATAAAATATATCTCAGGAAGAAAGGAAAAATAAACCTCCAGCTACTTGTGGATATCCCTAAACAATTTAAAGAATATGACAATGTTTTCTAAATGATTTAATTGTTCCCTCTTTTAATATCAAAGATTTCATTATAGAGACAAAATATAATAACATTTTCGAAAGTTAGGCAAGTGGAAAAATTTAATATCTGTGGCATGATGATTGGAGCCTCTTTTATTAAAGTTTTTCTTTTCTCCCTTCACATTTGTAATTCACTGCTCTCTATCTTGTAGCACATCTAAGGAGAAAGTAAATCCAGTAACTTCTGAATCAAATATAAATCCCACGATGTTGTAGCAAATTTTAAATAAGGAAAAATGAGTGTGCCCATCCCTAATTATCACTTGACTCAAATTCATTTCCTATCGACTGGAGAGATTTTGAAAAATGAGACAGCATTCAGAGAACTTCATTTACAGCTCAGATCATAGTCACAGTGCTTGTCAGTATTCATCTAGGAATTGGGATTCAATCAGCGTTGCAGATGAAAGGTTCTTTATAAAAACAAGATCAGTAGATCTTACTGCTTCACATCCAAGGTGACTATATCGATTATTGGAGGGGAAAAAAAATTTTTTTGCTATTGCCTCCTACTTTTTTTCTTCCCTTACTTGCATTACACATGGAATGAAATACGCAAGTATCAAAAGGTTTGCCTGGAATCCAAAATGACTGCAAAACATTCATGCAGAAATAATATTACAACAAAAATAAGGTTCTTGAGAAGCAAAAGGAGTGATGGTTAATTGGACCTTTTCTCCAAAAAGGAGCACACCATTAGTAAAAGCTCCAGTGCTTCATTTTCCATGGTCTAGAAACCTGTATGGGTTGTCTGAAGCCCAGTAAGGTTTGACTTATAGTACTGTTTTTTTCCTTACAGGAGATACTATCATACTTATTATCATACTTATTTCCATGACGGTTGCTGAGTTTTTGAGACTTGCTTTCATATTTCAGATTGTCACAATGGTTCAACTAGGAGGAGCAATGGTTCTTAGTGAAGGACAAAAATACCCCAGACACCTCTACTCACATCCATCTCTAAACAGTTCTGTCTCATAGATGAAAGGAAACTGAGGGGGAGAAGAAATCATAGAATCATAGAATCATAGAATCATAGAATGCCCAAGGTTGGAAGGGACCTCAGAGGTCATCGAGTCCAAC
>JAVCKT010024635.1:0-20466 GCA_032273925.1 Rhynchotus rufescens | reverse complement strand
GGTCAAAAGCCATTTTCATTGCAACATAAGAGGGAATTACAGTTTCTTCATCCTTTCTTCCTCACAAGGAAAAATTCAGGAAGAAATGAAGCACGTCATTGAACCAGGACAGCTACCTAAGTTGGAGGACCGGAAAAAAATGCCATATACAGATGCAGTGATACACGAAATACAGAGATTTGCCAATATAGTCCCAATGAGCGTATCACGATCAACTCCTACTGATGTGGATTTCCAAGGTTATGTGATTCCTAAGGTGAGCTTGGAGGTTGTCAGCTTACATTGCACAGAATCCTTATAGATTCTTTTAAAGCAAGCAAGAAAATTCATAAAATCTAAAGATGCCCTAATGTTTGGTTTAATCTATGATGTGATTTTTGGTCTTGGATCCAGGAGGGCTGTTACAACTATGGACTGCATTGAGCTCTTCGTTACAGCTCTTTGAATCCAGACTAACCACAGGCTTAAATTAAATCACTAGTTTGAACCTCTTTTGCCAAATGTGGAACATCTAATTCAGCTTCTTGCTTGAAAGCTGTTTCTGAATATGTAAGAAGGAAACAGCCCAAAAGAGAGCCAAAAGTACTGCTAAGAGGTGAGGCATGGCAGGAAGCATCTGCTAGTTCTGCTTGCCAGGCTCAGTCTTACCTCTTCACTGGAAAGAAAACAAAACAGCAAAACAGAAACAAAATAAGCAAAAAAACTCACCCAAAATAGTCTAACTGGATTGTGGAAGTGATCTGTTCCTATTAACTACCATGAGTTTCTTTGGTCCCTTTCAGGGCACAGAGGTTATTCCATTGCTGACTTCTGTTCTGAATGATGAGCTGCACTGGAAAACCCCTGATCAGTTTAACCCTTCTCACTTCCTGGATGCAGCTGGGAACTTCATTAGGAGAGAGGCATTTATTCCATTTTCCATAGGTGAGAGGAATATTTTGTGCACCACCTGCACTTAGGCTAATTGCTTAGACTAACTGCACAGCTTCCCAGTGAATCCAGAAGTAGTTTTGGATGTTGGAAATTATGAAAGTCAGAAACACAGAACATAGGATAAAGGAATTCTGATCATTCATCCAGTTCACTATGCTGTAAATTTCCATCTCTTACTTGGGAGAGCTGGACTGGAATGTGGGAGACTGATTTAGTCACAGGCACTGATGATCTCACATATCTCCAGGCCTCTGCATGGTCTGAGACCCTTTCAGCACCTCTGGTAAACAGAGAGAGGGAAGGAAACTTTTCCTGTCTTGAGTCAGATGTTACAGGCTGTACATCCAGTTTAGAAGGCCTCCAACTCCAACAATATTACGGTGCTGATCATTTACTTCTCTCCTGGTTATTTTCAGGACGAAGGGCTTGCCTTGGAGAAGGACTGGCCAAGATGGAGCTATTCCTCTTCTTCGCAGGCTTGCTCCGCAAATTTGTTTTCCAGACCCCTCCGGGAGTGGACAAGTCGGATCTGGATCTCACTGCTGATGTTGGCTTTACCTTGAACCCCATGCCTCACCTGGTCTGTGCTGTGCCCTACGAATGATCCAGCCGCGTGCTGTAAGCATAGCGGGCACTTTAGGCTTGAAATTAAGTCTGCTTACAGGGATTAAGAAGCTGTCTATTCCTGAGCTTTAGCAGAAGGAAGGCAACGAGCACTGTTATTTTCCTCTCTCTTTCATATCATCCTTTCCAAGAGCTCTCCTGCTGCTGGTATAATGCAAATCCTTCAGACACTCTGTGTTTCAGCACTGAGAAGCAGTGTGGCCCACTCCTGGAACAGCACGTCAGAAAAGCAGCCTTGAGGGCTGTTTGAAGGAAGGAAATGGTTTCTGGCCTCCCCTATGGATATAACCCATCAGAGGCTCTAGCCTCTCCTCTGAGAGCCTCCACAGGGAATTTCCCAGCCCAAAATCCAAGCACTGTAGCAGACTTGACTGATGGCCCAGCTGGAGCCAGCAGACACAGAGTGTAAATACTTAATGGATCTAGAAACCTCCCAGGGGGTAGTTGTTCAGCTGAGCCTCATACTGAGCTTCCATTGCACAACGCAGCCTGCCTTATCTTCCTCACAGAGCCCCAGACATTAGGGTGTAACGTGGGTCTATGCCAGGAGACAGACGTAGGACAGTTATCAGAAAACATCTAAGTGGCTTGGGAAGTAGGTTCATTCCGACTCACACCAGGAACTTTGTACTAAAGAGCCTATTTATGATAGGGCCAATCTAGCAGTTTTCTCCTCTGCTCAGAAGGACATTTCTGCTCTTCCCCAACTCTCCAAACTTGTGCTGGCTCTAACTCTTGTTCAGTCCTTGGCTGGGCCAATTCAGATCCTTAAGCAAGCTGAAAATAACCATCCCCAGAAAGTGAATAGCTTCTGAGTCAGCTCAGCTAAAGACTGGGCCCATTCCAGAAGCAGTTCAAGGAACATGCAGATGGAAGCCTGGATGCACAACTCCCGGTCTCCCAGCTCTTCTTGACTTCTTTAGCTGCAACTTACAGCCTAGTTAATCTCAAGATCTCCTCTATCATCCACAGACAGAATGAAGCTATGGGTGATTCAGCTGCCATAAGGTCTGAATTCTAAATTGCTCCCTCTTTTCATTGACTGCAGTGAGCCACTACCCCCAGGCTCCTAATTAAAATTTCTCAACCATCTGATACGTCAGGTTTGGTGGGATGAGTAGGGGCAATACTTTATTTTCAACTTGACTGAAAATCGGACTTCAACACTTCAGGAAATGTTATCCTCTGTCCCCAGCTCTACAGGAGCCACACAGCCCTGGCATTTTAACCTGTCTCCCCCTCCAGACATTCCTGGTGTCAGGAAAAGCAGCAAGGTCTCCAGGCAGAGTAACAGACTCAGCCTGAAGCCCAAAGCAGTGCTGAGCAAATGACACGGTCGTGGGTGCCCACAGAAGTGACACGGTGCTCAGTGCACAGCAAGACCAGGGTCGTCACCGTATGAATTGCACGGCAAATTTTGATCCATGCAAAAAGTGCATTGGCTGCTTATAGAAGAACCTACATAATGTTACAAAGGCAGAGCTGGTAACACATTGCCTACCACAGACCCTGCATCACTGCCAAAGTTTAATAGGGCTTTGTATCTTGTGACTGTGAAAACAGATATTGTAAAACTGGTAATAGAGCCTGCAAGGAGCAGGTTGAACCTTGTACTTTGTCACCAAGCCTCTCACCTACACCATTAATGTGTAATATGGGGTCTCTGCAGAGAGCTGCCTTGTACCTGTACTGGAATTGCGCCTTTACTCGCACTGCGTCTTGGAGCCTGCCCCAGCTGCTGGATACGCCCGGGAGAGCTGCCGAACAAACGAAGAACACGAGAGCCTTTGCTCTGGGCTTGCACACGTGTGCTTGCTGCTGCTCTGCGCGCGGGCTAGCTACCACAAGCCTCACCTTAGCTCCTACTGAGGATATAAATATTTTTCGCTGTTGCTGTAGATCTATCTGGTGTTGCTGGAAAAGGTGGATTTTGGGTCAAACTGATAAATTCGGGCTGCACCACCTTTAATACACCCGTGCCTGAGTGGTATGGCCAGGGATCTGTGGGGAACACGCAGCTGGGACATGTTTAACTGTAAAAGGTGAGGAATACTCGTAGCTGGGAGCAGCATAGAGAAAAACATTGAAACCAGCTCCCTAAAATCGCAGCCAAAAAGACAATATGACAGATGAGTTGAATATTTTAATGATTTTCCCCTCCAAATGTATCTCCTATCAAAAGCAGGCGAACAGCCCACAGGTGGACGCACAGAAGGGACATGGGAAGGAGAGGCCACACAATGTCCCGTGCAGGCAGGATGTGTTCCCTGCTTCCTCAACCCTTTCTCATTACAGAGGCAAAATGGAAAAGTAAATGGCAGCAAAATTAAACTAACAGAAGAAAATAGACTTTCTTATGCACAGTTAGGCTGCAATTAACAGACATAACACTGGGACAAAGGATGCCACTCCATCTATTTAAAAGCAGAAGATAGGCTGTGAATAAGGTTACATGAAATACTTCCTTATCTTACAGCTCCTCTCGGGAGTTCCTTTGGTACCTGGGTCTGGCTTGTGTCTGACAGGATATTGCTCTAGCCGGCTCTCTGATGTGGCCTCTCACGGCGATTCCCACGTTCCTGTGGCTCCTGCACTTGCTTAAAAAGAGCTTGTTAGGATAAAGCCTCGAGCACATGAGGCTGTCACCTTGCGAGGCTGCAGTGCCGGCTGAGAAGCAGGTTGGCAGAGGGGGCACAGACGTGGCAGGGGTTTGGGTCAACGTAAGGGCCAGGGGGGTGGCCCGTTCCTGGGCTCTGCTGGAGGCATCTCCCAGGGGTCGGTGCCGACGGCTGCTCGCAGCGCTAGGTCTCACCGATGCCGCCCGTCCCGTCCCGCTGCGTGTGGCCGGGAGCATCGGGGGGACACCGGGGCTGGGAGCGCCCTGGCGGGGCCGGCTGCCCCAGGAATGCACTGGGAGCGGCGCGAGCGCCGCGCTCGGCTCGTGCGCGGGCAGGGCAGCACGTAGCAGCGCAGCTCCCCAGCGAGACGCGTAGCAGGCGCCTTCCCGAGACTGGAATTTCTGGTCATCGCAGGAGCTTGACTTACCGTTGTCATTTTAATGCATTGCACTTGGAACTCGGCTTAGAAAAACGCGGCAAACTCCCCCCTGCTGCCCTTCGCTTTTGGGACATAATTGAAGTCTGTTTCTGAAAGGCCTTTTATGATTTCAGCAGCTCCCAGGGCAAGGATGAAATACCAAGATAGAGGCAGCCGCACACGACTCCTGCAGCGCGGGGAGCTGCGGTCACAGCTGCCATCGCAGCACCCTGGCTTGCACCCTGCGCCAGCCCTGGCCCTCCTTGCTGCCTCCTCCTGCCTCTTCAGCAGGAATGAGTCATTTCTTGGGGAAACCATTGTCTCCAGACCATTTCTTGGAAACTAATTAAAAAAAGAGAAAGAAAAAAGCAATGTCGCAATGCACTTCCCCTTTCTGCTTCTGTGCAGCAGTTGCCCTGTAACATCTCCCTACCTCTCAGTCCCAACCTGCAGCAAAGCAGCCACTTGCTTGGGGACCATGTGGGACTAGCTTTGATCACAGCCACCTCCAGCCTTCACCTGAGGCCCACTCCATCCCTCCCCTCTTTGCATTTGCAAGGCTGATGTGTTAACTTACGTGTTAAGTAACAGCTTTTATATGATCTCAACTGCCAACTCTGGGTAAATCTGCCCTTAGCCTTGTGCTTCCTGATCATGTAAGACGTACCTTTCTTTCCTAAACCATCTTCTGTATTCACTTTGCCAGCTGTCTATTCCCTTTTTCCCTTTAAAAGCCAAGATTCAGCCGTGTGGATCTCAATTCCCTCTCTATCAGATGTGAACCTGTATGAAGGATGCGAGCACTAGGTGCTGTATATCCTTTACTTAACTTAATGCTCAAGTTTGGCTCAAGGTCTGAAGCCTGCCAGTCCAGATAACTTCATAGTTTCTTCCCTCTGTCTCTTACAAGCTACTCTTTCAAAAAGAGGCATCTTCACCAAAATTTCAGATCAAATTTTGTCTCCCCATTTAATTTCAACTGCATCCACCCAAGATCCCTTGATCCAAGCCATATTTCCACGGCTAGCTGTTACATGTTCTCCAGACACAGAGTCTGCAATATATCTCTTCTGGGCAGATCACAGCCTATTTTATGAAGAAGTTTATGACCTATAACACCCAGAGATACCGCAGCTTTACTATTATTGACTGCCTTTGATTTCTCCGTGATACCAATCAAGCTAAAGTTGCCCCCAAAATACCATTTTTCTGTCCAGTAACATGAAGGGGATCTCAAATCCTGTCCAAATCTGATTCTGAGTGTTTCTAATAGGATTCAAGAAGCCTGTTTAATTCCTCGTGTCAGCAGAGCGTTTGGAAGGTCACGGTATTGCCGATAAAGGACTCGGAGGTCGCCAGGAGGAGGAGGCTATACAGGAATGCCAGGCACCTTTTCCCATGTATATGTTCTTGCACACACATGCATGGGTTTGTAATTTGAAACTCTCTTTTCTTCTGGACAGGCTTTGCAAACTGCTTAGACCACATTCTCTGAGGTGTTTAAAGAGGGTGGAGTATGCAGTATTTATTTAGGTACTCTACAAACCTTAATAAGAATCGAGTGCTTGTAGCAGTCGCAGAGGACAAACAGCAAGCCAGCTGGCAGAAAGGGAACAGTGCCACGGCACTGCTATTGCTTCAGCCCCCCTAACCAGATTATTACTAAAAATGGCTTTTTTAATTTCATTTATCTCTGATCCTGCATTAATTTGTCTGCTGTGCGCAACAGTATTGTTAGCTGGACTCTATTTTTCAACCGGTTCTAAAAAATCTGCTTTTAAATTGCCTCCTGGTCCAACTCCTCTTCCGATCATTGGTAACCTGCATTTGGTGGATATTAGAAGGCAAGATAAATCACTAATGAAGGTAGGACAAAAAACCTCCTCCAAATCCAGATTCTAATGCATTTTAAAGCTGCCTGAGTTGTATCAGTGAAATTTTTTCTTTTCTTCTTTTTTTTTTTAACTTTGAACTAACTGTAAAGGTGTGGTGAAAATTGCATTATAACGTTTTTCTGAGCTGCTTCTAGCCAATGTCTGTGTTGATACGCTGTCATTTATGAGCGATCAAGCGTTTAAAAAAAAAAGACAACTGCGTAATATGGGATTTAATATGGGATTTCTTCATTTGAGTGTGACGAGGAACATCAAGTATATAATGCTTGTGGGATTCTAACTATTAATTTGACAGCTCTGATAGCCAGGAATCATTAAAGCGTCAGGTATTTAACTAACATGAAATGCACTTGCTTCCCTCCCTTGCACCCTGGGGAACTGGCGAGAGGAATTAGTCTCTGTAACGTCCCCAAAGCTGCTTTGGAGAGGGTCGAATCCAGGTGCCTCTCTGCAAATTTTACTTCTATCCTAATGAATCAGATTCACGTGCCAATCTAGATGGCAGTGGAGGAGCGGGATGGAAAATCTGCGCTAAGGAACCCCACAAATAGCCTGGAAACCCTTCCTTTCCCTGCTCGTTAAAGCGGCTTACCCGGTTTATGGAGATAAACGTCTCCCAGGGCCCAGGCGAGGCTGGCAGCCGGCCCGCGGCGCTGCCCGCGGCGGCCTCCAGGCTCGACCCGCGCGGGGACGCTGAGCCCGAGCAAACAGAGCGGGGCGTCCGGGAGCAGATGTCGAGCGGGCTCCCGCAATCCCGGCCTAGGCAAACCCAGCGGCGCCCGGCCACGGGCAATGCCGGCTTAGGGTGAGTTTACCCAGCAGGCCCGGACACACGTTGCTCCCGTGTCACCCGACTGCATTTTTCTCCCGCTTCCCTCTGCACGCTCTCCTCACCTGACAGACACGCAGCACTGCCTGTGTTTGCCTTGGATGTGGGATCCCTCCGGAGCGGTTATCTCCCCATCTGCCCCCACGGGTAGCAGGGATGACTGCGCTGAGCGACACGCTCCAGCACTTGCCAGACGGGAAACCCGAGGGGGAATTTGCGGGGCAAGCGGGGATGGATCCCTCCCTTTGGGATCGGGGCGATACTGAGGCTGCCGAGCACTGAGGCTGTGTCACGGGGGGCTTCTTGGGGCAATACGTGTGAAAACACGGAGGGGAAGCCGTCCCGCGCGCGATGCCTGTGGTGGCCGTGGGCTGGCGGGAGCGGCCGCGCGCCGCCGGCCTCGCTGAGCTCGCCGCTCGCCTCTCTTGCAGCTCGCCGAGGAGTACGGCCCAGTCTTCACCCTCCACTTCGGGTTCCAGAAGGTTGTGGTCCTCACGGGGTACGAAGTTGTGCGGGAGGCGCTCGTGAACTACACAGAGGAGTTTGTAGACAGACCATCCATCCCAATATTTGACCAAATTCAGAACGGAAACGGTACTAGAGAAAGGAGGGGTTGCGGGTGGGATGACACGGGCGCTTAGCGCCGGCCTAACTGTCCTTCCCAGATCCCGCACAGGGCTCCTAAAAATCCCCCTCTGGCCCTGCTGCAGCCGAGCACTTGCCTTTCCTACCCTTCCAACAAGCCTCACGGTGCCCTTGCTGCTCTATTTGTGACCGGGGCGAGGAGGGGGGTGTCCAGCAGCCCCGCAGAAATGTTGGGGTTCACGTCTGCAAAGATGGGCAACGGGAGCAGGGCAGCTCGCTGCCACCGACGCCTGTCCCTGGGGTGTCCCGGGAGCTCGGGCTGAGGTTCGGTTGCCGGGAGCCGTCGGGTTTTCCCTGGCTCCCGCTGCCAGGTGCCACGCGTTGGGACACAATCTTTCCACAGAATCTCGGCTCCGTGTTCACTCCGGGGTGGAACGATGTGAAACAGGTTGGGGCAAAGGCAAGGGGCTGAGGCTGTAAATTCTTCCCACAAACAGCCCCAAACAGTTTCTCCAAGGCAACCCTCCATCCTCATGACCTACTTCAGAGAGCATTTCATCTTGTTTTTTGACCTTCCTGCTTGAGCTTCAGCTTCGAGCACCCCAAAAAGAGCTTTACATGACAGTCATGGGTGATGTCGGGATTGCAAATGGTAATTAAATTACTCAGCCATCATGCCAATAAACAAATGTATTGTTACATAAAGATAAGGAATTGATGGGGAGACCCAATTGATGTTTAGAGCCAATTTATATGTAACATATCCCCGTGGGAGACTATCAGTAATGCAGAATACGTACTTTCACACTTACCTTATCAGTCTGAGTGCGAACCATCTAGAGGTCACAAATTTCTGACAAAAATACATTTTTCTTCAGAAAATGCTGATTTTTGACTCCAACATTGTTTGCATAAAGGACTGTTCCAAATGAAATTTCCTGAAAAGCAGATTTAAAGCAGATAAAAATGAATGAAACCTGCTTTGACATATTTAAAACAGAAAGTTTTGCTTTCCAAATTAAAACTATGCTTCATAAAAATTGTGTTCAGTCAAGGATATTCAAAGATCCTGCAGCTGAATGTGATGGAATGCAAAATAATGTAATCCAGCTTTTCAGCTGACACAATTTGGAATATTCTTTGCATTACTGACACACATTTTCCTTTCGCTGCATCCAGCACCATGACAGGATGAAATATCCATCTCTGCTTGGTGTCATTAGTGATCATCATGATGTTAGCTCAAGGACTCCATAAAAGGATAGTCTTCTCCCCACTGCTGAGAAACAGTGTTGTTGGGAATTTCAGCAAATCCCAGCATGGACAGGGTTGTGTGGGGCTGATATATCCCATGCCACTTAGAAAAAAACCTCTATGATTGAAACATGATAAAGGGGAGAGCTTCCAAAGCGGTTGCTTGAGGCCCTAGACTTGCAAACAGAGACAGAAAGGTTGTGAGATTGCCTTGGACAACCTCTCTGCCCTCTCTAAAGCTGCACAGGGCTGGTCTGAAAAGCCTGACCCCCTTACCTGGTAGAGAAGAGAGGGCTGGATCAGACTAGACTGGGTGACAGCTGCTCTTTCACAAACTAGAGACCCAGTGAGACTGGGGAGACCTGAGCAGAGAGGAACCAGGGATGGGCACACAGAAACGGGAAACTCTTATTCTCCAAATCCAGGGGAAATTGGGCAGCAGAAGGACTATTGGAGATAGTCCAGTAAGTCCATTCATCCATTGTGCTTTGTGTGGTGGAGCTCCTCCATGTATGATCCCAGTGGAGATGTCTTAATGGCCTCCCCAGGTATCTTCTTTTCTATTGGGGAGCTCTGGAGAACAACTCGGAGGTTTACTGTATCCAGCTTGCGCAACCTCGGCATGGGGAAAAAAATGATGGAAATGAAAGTTTTCGAGGAGCTGCACTTCCTTATAGAGATGATCAAATCCTTCAAAGGTGAGCTTGGGAGCACCACAGTGCCATACAGCTCATTGCTGCTGCAACATCCCATTGATGTTTCCATCCTCCTTTCCTTGCAGGGGAACCTTTTAGCCTGAGGTCCTTCAACAGTGCTCCAACCAACATCACCTTCCTCATGCTCTTTGGGGACAGGTTTGATTATAAGGACCCCACCTTCCTCACGCTCTTAAGACTCATAGACGAGGTTATGACCCTTCTAGGATCTCCGTATTTGAATGTATGTAATCTATCCCATAGATTAACTTTTTTTTTAAAACCGTATATTGACAATTATGGGGAGCCACACAAACCATAGGATTTAATTCAGCAGTTCTCAAATATCCAGAACCAGCTGTTACACTTAAAATGTGGTGGTTGTCTACATGTCAGCCTGTCCCCTCCGGCATCCCGCAGCATGGGAAGCAGCCCCTGGAGCGGGTGTCAACAGCAGTGCCATGGGGAATGTGGGAACCGGGCAATGCCAGGAGCTCTCTTGCGAGTCTGACCAGTCTGCAGCTGCCAGGGGAGCTGAGCTCTAGAATGTTTCAAATGCTAAAAATCAGGCAGTCCTAAATCAAAGCTGAAAAGCTTTGCAAAGCCCCTCTTTTCATGCAAATCTGCCTGCGACCCATCTAAGAGTCTCTGGGATGTTACTGCTATGCTGGACTCACCTGATATGTTATCCCTTAGGAAGAAGTTACCTTGTTGATACTATAGCAGACTAAATGCTCTTTTTTTTTTTTTTTTTTAATTCCTCATCAGTATTTCAATTTCTACCCATTCCTTGGATTTCTTTTCAAAACACATAAGATCTTGCTTGAGAAAATAGAAGATGTGCGGGTCATCTTAAGGCAATACATAAAGACAAGCAGGGAAGACATCAACGAGAACAGCGTGAGGAGCTACATCGATGCACTGATATTCAAGCAACAAGAGGTATTTGACTGCTTAGCCTTGTTGACTGTTAGCACTATTTTCTTTGTGTTTTATAGCTAAAATTCTAGCTTCTAGATTTTCAAGCAAAAATGACTATTCAAATCAATGCTATTACCCCAATGACATTGAAAATGCATGAACTCACATGACATTTTTCTTATGGCAATGAAATCAATCATTAATACTGTTTCTTCAAGTTCAAAAATACACTTGAAGTACTTGACTGATAGATCACAACTACCAGTCCTGTCTTTGCTTTATATCTCACCTTAGTAAAAATCCAGTGCAGTCTCTCATGTCTGCCGATTTCAATGAACACAAAATATTTCGGAATTTCTTCTATCCAATTGGATGTGGATCCTTCTGTCCAACTGGATTGTGAACCACTCGGTTCACAAATGCTGCTCACACCCAATGGCATGTTGGGTCCTGGAGCATTTCCCAAGTTCCCTGAATATTAACACAGTTTCAAGAGCTTGCTTACGAGTCAGTACACTTGTGTGTTTCAAGGAGAAAAACAAAAAAGACAGCCTGTTCCACGACGACAACTTAATGGCATCCATCCTTGACCTCGTGATGGCAGGAACTGAGACCACAGCCACGACCCTCCAGTGGGCCATTCTGCTGATGATGAAATACCCAGAGATTCAAAGTGAGCAACCTTTACCTACACTCCATCCATAGGGCGTTTGGTGAGGAGGGGAGAGGCCTGGCCTGCAGAGAAGCTCTGTTTGCTCAAGAGCTGAATCCTGTCTCCTTATCATTGTGAACTCCCGATGCAATTTGGAGCTAAAGGAAGTCACAGTGAATAGTCTTTGTGCCTGGTGGGGGACAGTATGAGCAGGCTGCAAAGTATGATGCTGGGGGAACTATCCATGCACATCCTTGAACTAGAGACAGAGCTGGGAAAATCATGACTTGTGCTTTAGGAATCCTTTCCCTCCAGAGCCTGGAAAAAATACGTTTTTATCAAAATAAAATCCAAAGAAGCGGGTGTCTTTGCTGGGACACATTCACTCTTTGTTCCTTCCAGAAAAGGTGCAGGAGGAGATCGGGAGGACGGTCAAGGCTGGAAGCTGGGCCACGTATGAGGACCGGAGGAACATGCCGTTTACGAACGCGGTGATCCACGAGGTGCAGAGGTTCATCACGCTCCTGCCCCACGTTCCCCGCTGCACTGCTGTGGACACCCACTTCAGAGGCTACTTCCTTCCCAAGGTACGTCACTGCTCGAACACACCACCCTTCCTGTTCTCTCTCATTCTTCTCCAGTGACGCTAATTAGTTCTCAGAGCCAGGCCTCTTTAAAGAGAGGTACAGGACAGAAGCCCAAGGCAAGTGAGGCTGGAAGAGCTTCCTCCTTTCCAGAGACCACGCTCAGAGCCCACAGAGACTGGTACCTTAGGACTGAACCTTGTCTCTATCATCTTCACTCCTTCCTCACTTCCAAAGTGATCCAGGTTTACTGCATTGAGGCCATCTGCAGAGGCAAGTGTCTTCCTTGTAGGATCTGACCCTCAGCCTGAGGTTCCCACAGCACCATGTGGTGTTTGGCTTTGATTCATGGCACTGTTGGGAGAATTTCAGCTTGCTTACCTCTCAGCTGGCTAACAGAATAAAACCCTCAGCATCTCCACCTGTCCCAGGTAGAGCAAAACTGCTGGAGACACAGTGTGACATGTGGCACCTTCACTTTGGACAGCACTCCCTTCTGCAGCTCCTTCTGGTCCCTGGCCCACTCCCCACATCACAGCAACATCACTGCTGCCTGAAGCCTTTGGTCATGCTTTGTGTGTGACAAGCCCAGTTAAAACTCGATTCTTGCTAAGTTCTGTGCCTTAATGTACTTTTCCTTCAGGGTATAATCGTAATCCCATCGCTCACTTCAGTGCTGCTGGATAAGACACAATGGGAGACACCATACCAGTTCAACCCCAACCACTTCCTCGATGCAGAAGGGAACTTTGTAAAGAGAGAGGCTTTCCTGCCCTTCTCCACAGGTAACTAACGGCCTGACCTGCACAGGACTGAAAGGATAGCAGGACCATTTTATTACAATAAACACAAATAGGGTCTTGATGACTAAGTCCCCACTCTCAGTCAATGACCAACCAGGCAACTGAGCAGAGACAACTACCTTTGTCCAGGCTCTCGTATGCTCTCATAAACCCAAACTTCTAGGGATTCAAACAGCTAGTGGCAAGAACACTCGCTAGGTAACAGAAAATCTTCCTTCAAAAAAAAGTATCACCTGTACAGTGTCTTCATGACAGCCATAAATGCTTCCAAAGGCTCCTGATTTCCAGAAACACGTGCTGCCAGCCTGTGAGCCTGGGCACTCTATTAGTCCAGCAATGTGCATCAGGAGAGGGCACAGCAGCAGGGAAGGGTCTTGCTGGGAGTCTTAAGGAAGGAATAAACAATCTTTTTTAAAAGTGCAGCAGATTAGGATAAAATTCCACAAGAAAAGTGAGCTGTCAAACCATCCCACTGTAGGAGTCAACAGCATTTTTCTATCAGCCTGTTTAAGAGGAAGGATTGGCTAATGATGCTGAGAGGTCTGGAAGATTCGTAACTCCATATGGATATAGGTAAAGGGAAGGATCTATTCTCAATAATGCAATGCATGTAAAACCTGTAACTCCAATTCACCCCGCTGTGCTAAACACCAATATATGCAGCATAAGAGCCCATTTGCAGAAGAGAGCTGATGAGCTAAATGGGCAGTCTTAGAAAGAATGGGTCCTTGGGCAGAAGGAATCAGAGGGCCTGGGCAGAAAGTGATTTTAGCTTGATATTTTCATCACATAAAGACAATTCTTCCATCTGCAGGGCGAAGGAACTGCATTGGAGAAACCCTCGCCAAGATGGAGCTGTTCATCTTCTTTGTAGGGCTGCTGCAGACATTTACATTTCAACCCCAGCCAGGAGTTTCAGAGGCCGACTTGGACCTCACCGTCCCCCAAACGACCTTCACATTGAGGCCTCGGCCTCAGCCAACCTGTGCTGTCCTGCGTGAATAACCACAACTCTGGTAAAGAGCAACTCAGGTGAGCGGGGAAGCCACTCAGACCCAATGCAGCTAAGCTAGGACCCAGCATCCCACCCTGCCACATCATTTGCTTTCACATCCCCTTCCTATGGGGTCCGTCCACTTCCACTCAGCCGCTCTCCACCTCCACATCTCCCCATAGGTTGTTGACCCCTCTTTGCTCCTGAGCTGAGAGGGTGTAAATGAGCAATTAGAAACCACGATCCTTCTTGCTGGTTGATAAACACCCTATGAATGGTGGCCTGGCCAGTGTGCCAGGACGCAGTGACACACACATACATCTTCTCAAGAGGAGGATGTTGTGCACGGAGCAACTGAAATGCCCAAGAAAGTTGTCTGATGAAGGGCAAGCAGCACACTAGCCAAGCAGATCTGATGTGCAGGCTCCCATGGCAAAGCAGCGAGGCTCTGAATGCTGCAAAAACCTCCCCAAAAGCACTGTGGAGAGAGATACACTGCTACTTACTGTGACACCTGCTCGGAGTTGTTTCTTCCTGGCAACAGTGTCCTGAGAGATGTGGTGCAAACCCAGTTAGATAGGCAAGCATCCACCAGCTTCACCACTGCCTCACAGTCTGAACAAAGAGAGTCTACATTTCTAATGTTGCAGTCTAAATCACAACACCACATGTGAATTGTATCAGAAACTGATCATAAAATGCTAATGACATGGAAAATAAAACAGACTCATTTTTATAGATCTCTGCCTTTTCTAATGTTGTTAAATAACACTCTCCATCTCCAGGACCTCATGGATAATCAGTCTGGTATTTGGGATAACCTGGCCATTGGAACCAAACGTGTGATTTTTCCTTGCAAATAGAGTGTAATTTCATGCTGCCTGTATTACACATATACAGATACACACAGAATTAAGTATCAGAAGAGACCAGATTTTGTTGTTTCCTCCACTCTTTAGCTTTGCCTGGCTGTCTCTGTGTCTTTAGTGCTCTTATATTTGCCACCACATTCCTCAGCCTCATTCCAGTTCACAGCTCAGGCATTTTTCCATTCTCATATCTGCCTGTGAATTGCTGCTTCTCCATATTCATTACCTTATCATGCGCAATATCACAATGTTTATATTTCCTCCTTCACGGAAACCCAAAACAGTTTTAAGTCACCAATCTCTTCCCTATACCTCATGTGCCTGCCACCCAACCTTGCATTACACAGCAATGCAAATGCCCTGAAATGCTGATTCCGGGCCCAGAGTGACAATGAATATTGTCACAGTTTGACTGGTAATCCATGGGCAAGAGCTCTACTAAAACACAGCTCAGCTGGAGACCCTTCACATCTGAACAGTGATTTCTCCAGGCTCCTTCCCTATAGAAACGGGAACTATTACTATAGTAATATTACTATTCCTATAGTAATAGGAACTCAAAAGGCAAATGTGACAATAACCCACTGGGAGCGGGAGGAACAGAATCAGAAAACAAGGGGCTGGGTTCAAATCAGAGCTAATTCCCTTGGGCAGCTTCAGACCTGACTCATTGTCCCTGGCTTTGTGGGTTTGGGCTCCAGAGGAGAGGGATGATTTTCCCACCCCGCAGAGCAACCTCCAGCACCTGCACTTTCCAGGCATCACCTTCCCCACGGGTGCTCTGGCAGGCAGACCAAAGCCTGCAGTGTCCCTGGCCCCATACAGAAATCTAGCAAGACAGAGCCCTGTGAGTGCATCAGGGAACATCAACAAGAGACATGAACTACCTGATGCACATGGGCACAAGAAACCAGTTCCTTGATTCCTTTAAAATATGTATCTTATTAGCGCTTGCAATCAGCGGGTGGATAGAAGTGATCACTCCCAAGCACGCAGAATTAGACAGCTGAGTATATCTCTGCAAGAGGAAGAGCCTCCTCCCATTCACTTGTTCAGCCAAATGATGGCAGAACATTGATTATGACTCAGCTACGGATTTATCTAGCACAAAACATTGGCTCTTGGGGCTTAAAAATGGGTGGAAATCACATCTCACATTCCTTCATGGCCCTGAGGGTCTTCCTTCTAGCTGCAAAACATGTTTTTGCCCTGCAGCTCACTGGGCAAGGACTGCAGCAGCAGCAAATTGAGGGCTATCTTACATTTGAGCCCTCCCTGCACATTAACCGTTGTGCAAAGATATTATTTCTATTTTCCTCTTGCCACGAGATGGCACCACAGCCCCTTCGAGTGCCAGACAGCCCAGCCCTGCGGTCCTTACTGGGGTGAAGTGCCCCCTCATCCAGGCTGGGGAGAGCAGAGTTCAGCCTCGAGGCTTTATACACCCCGCACTCAAACGGGTTCACCTGTGAGCGAGGCTGGGCACTCAGAAATACACATTATCAGACATTTATCATATATATTCATCATATATACAGACATTTATTGTTAACCTGGAAGAATCAGTGGTGCGCTGGGAACAAGAGGAGTCTTCTTCCCATCCTGGCGCACATGGGAATTTTCTCCCACCTTGTTCTCTCCCATGGGTTTATGTGATCAAACAAGGTGGGACAACGGTTCACCGTCAGAACAAGGGCAACCTAAAAAGTGCAAATTTAAGTACCTGGAAAGTCTACAAGGTAGTAGAGGCACATCCATAGCACAGAGAAAGAACAGGAATCCGGAAAGAGTTTGTCAGCTGGGAATGCCCATCAGGGAATGGGAAAAGAGCTGGGATATGGGGATGAGACACACACAGCTGTATGAGATACAGATGTATCTCACATTGCTCCCCAAATGCACAAATAACACACTGCCTCCTAGACACTCAGAACTGGTATAAGTTCTTATGTCAGGTATTTAATGTGTGAAGGAAATCAGTGACTGTCCTGCCATTTTCAGTCACGTATGTAGCTGGAATTTTCCAAGTAATTTTACCCACCAGCTCTCCTCAGTTTCTTACAAAAATTTTTGCTCAACAAATATTTTAAGCACTTGCAAGTCTTTTGAATAAGAAGACACTAATTGTTTCTACCGCATAGGGATCTGGTTTCTCCTTTGTGCATCTGCTGGACTCTGTGCTTTTGCATGGATTAATTACTTGGATTTTTCTTGGTTTAGAGCCTAGAGTTTATTCTCGAAGCACAGCACAAGCACACTGTGGATGAGGCCTCATGGTGAATCCAGCCTCTGCAGTTGTGTCCAGCTCAGATTCTTTGACTCCAGGTGGGGGTTTAAAGGTAAATTTCTGCATCAAGCCTGTGAAGAAGATGAAGAGCTCCACCGTGGCAAGACTTTCTCCAACGCAGTTTCTCCTCCCTGCAATGCCAAAAATAGGGCCATTTGTAGCACGATTAGGTAAGTGCTGGCTCAGCTCAACAGCTCTGCTCTACTACTTGGGTAAGAGTAGTGTGAGGGGCAGTAAATGTAGAAATGCAAAAGAACAGGGCTGATATTCAGCAGACATCACCACTGTCTCCAACACTACTCAAGTAGGGCTGGTGAGTTCCTTACAGGCTCTGGCTGTATCTGGGAACTGAAGCTGGATACTGGCCTTCCCAAGGCAAAGCAGACTCTTGTCTGATGGCCTTGGATCTTTCGTAGTTCCCAGTGATGACCTTAAACAACAGACCAGGGCCCAGGGTGCCTCCCAGTGTGGGTTGAGAGGCTGCAACTCCTTGGAACCCAGGGCAGCTATTTCTAAAATACCACCACAACCAGCCTGGGTGCTGTTCCTAGCAGAGGCTCTTGTCCTGTCCCTTGACTACTGTCCTCTGCGTGGCACCGAGCACGCCGAACTCTGCAGGATCAAACACTGGCATTACCTGTGGAGAAGGGTAGGAAAGCTTTCTTCTTCACGAAGTTCCCATCCACATCAAGGAAATGGTTAGGGTTGAATTCCTCTGGTGTCTCCCATTGCGTTTTATCCAGCAGCACCGAGGTGAGCAGAGGAATCACAGTCGTTCCCTGCAGCAGCATAATCACTTTCAGCTTTAGCTGGTACATGTAGCAAACATTTGGATTTGCCCATTCAATCTCATCAATCTCACTGCCCATTCAACCTCATAAATCTCACCTCCTGTTGAGCTATGTCTGCAAGACAACCTCTACCACTGAAAAACTAATTTCTGAACTTCTGTGTAGCCAGAAGATCCTTAATAGGGATACCCAATGTGCTACATTTACTATCTACTGTGTAATTAAAAATAATGTGTATTGGCTTGCCCAAGTTATAAAGCAAAAGGGAAAGACGAGCCAGGCTTCCTTCCTGGTTGAGCTCTCTGCTAGCCTTAGTCAATGAGACAATGCTGTGATAATCTAAAGTCAACACAGTTTTACAAGGCCGTGAATACCAAGGGAGGGAATTAAAAGAATACAGAAGATTCCAAGTTATGGGAACTGGACAAGAAAAGCCAAGTTACAGGAAAGGGGAAGCTGGGTGTATAAGCATGAAGTCACCCTGCTTGGACATGAGCAAATGGAGAAGCAGGGCCCTGCTGCTTTCCCATCAAGAGCTTTGCATTGTAGGCTCCTCTCCGGTGACATTTCCTGCTGTAGGTCACAGTGTGCTGCATGGGAATCACTCCACTCCCAGTCTTTAGAGAAGCGCCTAAGCACATACCTTAGGGATGAAGTAGCCTTTAAAGTAAGTGTCAGTAGAGGTGCACCGTGGAACATGTGGCAGGAGAGTGACAAATCTCTGCACTTCATGGATCACCGCGTTGGTAAAGGGCATGTTTTTCCGGTCCTCAAAGGTAGGCAGGCAACTAGGGCCAAGCACTTGCTCGATCTCTGCGTGCACCTTTTCTACAAGCAAAAGACACAACCTGAGTTCTCCTCAGTGGCAAAGCACCTTCCAAACCCCAACGCATCCTGACTGCTGGCACCATGACCCACAGCAATGAAGAGTGGCACGGCAGGAGGTTGCCCAGCCCCTGGAAGCAGAGATGAGAACAACCCAGTACAGCATAAGACCGTAAAGGCATCTTACTTTGAATCTCGGGGTACTTCATCATCAGCAGGATGGCCCATTGCAACGTAGTGGATGTTGTCTCAGTGCCAGCCATGAGCAGATCGAGCGCAGAGGCCAGGACATTTGCATCGTAAAAGGAGGTATTGCTTTTATCTTTCTCCTTTTGAGAAACAAAAGGAAAAGGCAGAACTAGAATAAGGTTTCTGTGTAGCCCCTCAAGTCCAGAGCCATACGATGTAGAAGAGTGTGCTGGAAATACACATTTTCTCTGGGAACCCCTTCAACATCCACCCTTATATATGTAAACGCTTCTGCAAACAGTTTAAGACATCTACTTGTTAGTTTTTGACAGTTATTTTTATTGATGATTGTTATAATAAAATGCCTCTCATTGGTGAGGGATGCACCCTGCAATGCATCATAGGGAATACCATCCTAGGGGTGACTTAGTCTTCAGAGGTGCTGGAATGGGAAGCAAGTGAATTATACAATGCATTGGATTAATATTTCGGCATAGAAATGCTTCAGTTTTCAGTAGAGGGATTTTGGCACTCCAGATTTCGGAAAAAAAAAAAGAAAAAAAAAGAAAAAAAAAAGATAAACTCTTCGAGCTAATAGACCTAATAAGGTCTATAGACCTAAGGAAGGGCTGTCCATAGCTGACACCAAAGACATGCTTTACATTTCCATGCTGTATGATCTAGCAAGTTCCTTCTTGCCTTTCCTTCAGTACTCAGTATTTAACAAGGATTAAAAATCTGTGTTACGATAAGAGAATGTTTACCCCAAACATAAACATCTCCGTATGGACCTTAGTAGAACATGGTTGTTAGGCAAGCAACCTTGAGTGTCTCTGTATATGAAACCACACTAGGAGTCAATCTAATGCTTAAAATACCTCTTGCTGTTTGAATACCAATGCATCGATGTAGCTTGTCAAGTTGTTCTCATTTATGGTTTTTTTGCTCTCCTTGATGTGTTTGTTTAAGATCACACACACCTCTTCCACTTTTTTCAGTATCATCTTGTGAGGTTTGAAGAGAAATCCGAGGAATGGGTAGAAATTAAATAACTAAAAAGGAAAACAATACAGCATAACAAGATTAAACCAAAAATAAACACTCATTATGTTGTAAAATTTAAGTATCATAATGGAGAAACCATTTATGTGCATAACCAAATGACATGTTATTGGAGTCTCATTTTTTGGTAACTAAAAAAATTTAGTGTATAAAATATCTCCTCTTATTAAAAAATCTCTACAGAAATAAATGAGCCTATCATACTTGTCTAGACATAGCCTATAAACACGAATTAAAAAATACAATTAAGGGAAAGTGATAGTAAACTAGTGAAACAATGAAATTACATTTTTAAAGAGGTAATAAAGCAAAAAGATAAAGAATTACGCTTTATCTCCCAAATTCCAAACATTTAGTAAGCCAAAATACTTACGTTTTAAAGTTGTTAGATCATCATTTTTAACATTCACATGAATTATAAATCAATTACACTCAATTCTCAGCACCATTAAATTTCATAGCACAATAAACAGTTTCACTTTATGTGCAGGGGGGTTCTCAATATTATAAATAAAACAGCTGTAGAATAAAAATGTCAAGTCTCATGCTTTACCTTGCACTAATTGTTTATATATTTTTTGCTGTTTTCTGCAAAATCTAAGCCTGCCTTTTTTTTAAAAAAAAAAAAAGATGTTACG
>JAVCKT010024634.1:0-15707 GCA_032273925.1 Rhynchotus rufescens | reverse complement strand
CACAACATATGCTGCCTGGATGTTAGGGGAACGCTCTACTTGGACCCTCAGATTTCACACCAGAAGTTGTTGGAGAAAAAAAACAAAACAAGAAAACAAACAAACAAAAACAGCTACATTACTATTTTTCCACAGAGATGGAGGGGGGAAATTCAGTCGAATGTTCTCATTTCATCACTTAAAACGAGCCCTTGTGTAAGGTTAATCCATGGAAGAAAGATTTCAAAACTGGACGCTGTGTTTGTAACACCAGCCTTCCTGCCATGGCAGATGCACAGAGGCTAGAAAGCACCGTGAAAGCATCTTCCCTCTCAGGTAACCCCGTTGGGATGTGACCCCCGTTACCTTGACTCCCCAACTCAGCTGCACTGCAGCTCCTCAGCTCTAGCAGCAGTGAGGTGTCCAGTACGGCCGGCTCCCTCACGTGCTCCAGCACCAGGGCAATGGACACAGCAGGAGCCAGAGGCCCTGTCCCTGCACTGCTTTCATGCAGGACAAAAACACAAGAGCACGGGCAGGGTGTGCTGGGGACATGCCACCTCCTTTCTACTTTTATTTAATTGGAGACCAAGGAAAACTAGAGGAGCCATTCATCACATCTTACACTGAATAATCACCTGGTGCCCCCAGATGATCCATTTTAAACTTCTACAGAGTGTTGAAAGAAGGTTGCAATAAGCCCTTTATGAGGAATTAAAAAAAAAAAAACACTATAAAACAAAAATCCAGGCAAACAGGAATTGACATTTTGGCTAATCCAGATCACCTGCTGACACAGATAGGACAAGAGGCTCAATGAGAGCAAAGGGGTCAACACGGGTCGTGCCAGAAGCGGCGAGACGCGTGGCAGCCTTTACTCACCGAGACCCAGCTCTGGGAGTCTCTTACTATACGTGAGGAAAAGAGCGAGTCATTCCTGCGGAGCAAGAGCGTTCCCGCTTCCCTTCCATGCGGCCATCACCTCCAAGAAGCAGCTAGCGGAGGGAGGGCGCGAAGGAGCGGGACTCGGGGCTGCGCTGCCATCTCGGCGCGACAGCTCCCGGCCCCCCGCGCCCGGCAGCTGGGACACACGGAGCAGCTCCCACAATCCCGTCTTTGTCAGGCGCACGGGCCTGCCCGGGCGATCAGGCTTTGGGAGCCGTTTTGAAAAGATAATACAGAAAATGGAAGAAAGGGAAAAACGCCAGACAGCTTAATTAAGGTCGGCAAGCCGTTTGCTAGCCACCAAGCCTTTAGAGGTTAAGTTTTAAAGGCAATTTTTATACTTTATTTTTAATATTAAGTACGCTTATTGTCATAAATGCAGTATCTGCTTTTAAACAGTGAACTGTGCAACTCCAGTTCAGTTCTGCAATACAAACTTCCATCACGCTCGTGAGCTCAACCAGGTGACTTGTAAAGCTCAAGAGTCAAAGACTGAACAAAAAACACCTTAAATTGCGATTTTAATTACAAGCATCTTTTAAGAAATAACAGTGCTGATAAGCATTGTATAACTCTGGCCCCAAAACACTGCCAAAGTTTGTTTTGTTTCCTGTTTCCAAATCAACTGACAGCTCAGATTCTGGGATAACAGGAAACTTCAATATTGGAGGCGTTCTCTCCAGGCAAATTCAATCACAGATATGTGTTCTGAACTGAACCACAAACCTTTGTTACTTTTAAAAAACAGGCTATCTTTAACCTCAGCCTTCAGTTGTCCAGATGAAAATCTCCAAGCCTAAATCAGCACGAATGAGATTAGAGATAGCACAGGAGGGAGGGGGTAAAAAAAAAAGTACTGAACAGCAAGATATATTTGTCCTTGATACTTTTTTATTACTCAGGTAAAAGAAAAAAAAAAAACAACTGTGAACCAATCAAATCTGCCTCTTTTGGAAGTTTATTCTAACGCAGTATCAGGGAACCAAAACAGTTCTTATCATCAAGCCTAGCAACTTCTGTTGAGTATTAATAAGTAAATAGGAGTCTTACTTAAAATTTCTGAATTCAGATAGCTAAAAAGAACTTGTTTTCAGATAGTAGGCTACAAAATAGCAACTATTAAGTATTTAAAACACTGAATTTATCCTATCAGCACCTGCTACTATTTTTGAAGAGTTTTCACATAGTGCATATGTAAGTGTTTATTTCAGTCATATAATGAGTCACACTCACTGAAACTGGCACAGATTATATTCAAAAACAAATGCAATTCCATAAACTACACACTAATAACGCAGATACAAAGGTTCTCTGGATTACAGCACAAAGCACAATTTAGCAGAGTAATAAAGCTTAAAGATATACAAGAGAACTGACATCAGCACCCTTGCTAATCATAGTACAAAAGCGCCTCTATTTTGTCAAAGTGCAAAATGAGCCCACATAAATCACTCTTTGTTATTTGAAAATATCTGGGATTCTTAAAGCTTGATCTATTTTTAACATTTCAGTATTTGTCGTTGCAATGAAAGCCGTACACTGCCTCACTGAAGTGCAGAACACTGCACTATAGATGTGATGGAGAGAGCTTCTTCAGTCATCCCTTTCCAAAAAGGGGCCTCTAAAAGAGAGTGTGCACATGTGCAAATCAGCATTCATACAATTTTAAACTCCTTTCTCCCCTTTTGGGCATTCTTGTTTGAAGATGTTGCTTTTTATTCCACAGTCCCCAATGTAGATCCCACAAAAGAAATCTCTAAAAAGTGTGTAACTGGTTTAGGCTACATCTATGTTATATGTTATAGGTGCGAATAGGCCATGTCACTGATTTTTACCAACTATCCACCACTAGAGAGTTCTTCTGTGATAAAATCCAACCGGATGAAGCCAGAGAAGTCATATATCCAGTAGGTTGTGCAATTTAAGCATTTGTCTCATGCTAATATTGCTTGTTACCGGAAAGATATTTCAGGGAAAGAAATGAATCGTTTTTAAATTAAGCTATTATACACATAGTTAGATAAAATTTTAATGTTTAAATATATACATGTATATAAATATAAAAACATGCAATTACAGAACACTGCGGGCAGATCAAATACCTAATTGTGAAGTAAAACTGCTCCTTTTCAAAGGGCAAATAAGGCGACAAATGTCATGGGAATCAAGCTCGCCAAAAGCCTGTGTAGGCTTCAAAAATACATTTCTTACACAACAAGGTTGGCTGCTTCTGTTTTCGACTGAGAGAGGCCTTGTGTGCCTGTCGGCCTGTCTCCTCCTCCGAGGCGCAAGGCGCATCAGCTGGTCTAGCACAGGGCACGGCCACTCTTGCCAAACATTGTCCCGCCTGTATCATGAGACCAGCGTATCATGAGACCATCACAGCTACAGAAACAGGCTTGTTTGCTTCTTTTTGAGCCAGGCGAAAATATGACAAGCTGCTCACCCACAGATTATCGAGTGATCAAAGCAGCAGTGGAATTAATTATTTCGAATGCAGTATTTTGAGTACAAACTGCTGATGTAAAAGTGAGCAAGTCATCTAAGAAACTGCTAGAAAGCACCATTTCAGCTTTTTTGTTTTTGACAGCACGCAGCTCAAGTGATATGCAATAGAGAAGATCTACGTTAAAAACTCCTTATCAGAGATTTGCCCTTTGAAGAATCTGTCAACTTCAGCTCAGCTGTATCTGCCTGCATCTTGTTCACTTTTACGTATCACGGTCCCCCTCTCCTCTCCAGTTTTTGCCTTTTATAGATATTTCAAAGGTACCTTGGGCTGCTGGCTCAAGCTCAGACAGAAAGGCAACAGGGTGTGTGTGTGCGCAAGCCGAGCAGGGCAAGGAAGGCGGGAGGGATGGGAAAGAGGAGAGAATTTACACTTGCTCTTTGAGAGGGATTTACCCTTCTGTTTGCATTCCCTCAAACTGTTACCAAGAAAAACACACATAGATCCCTCTCCTGTAATACCATCAACACATCTCCAGCCAGGAATGGGCGGTGGAGTTGGAGATAAAGGCGCCAGCCTCTGGACTTGCCGCTCCTCTCTGAGCGTGGCGGAGCCCTCGGCGCAGGAGTCGGCAGCTGCTCTTGGACTCTGCTGCTGGCACCAAGGTCTTACTCTCCTTTGGCTCCTCTCGCCCTTTCATCCAGCCTTCTCTCCCTGGACATTTTCCTGAGCCCAAAGGTTAAATTATGAAACAGCTAAATATCTTTAGTACAAAACAGGAAGAAGGATCACAAACAGGAAAACTATCTTGTTCTCTCCTTGCCACCACACTGCTCTTTTCCAGGTGTTTTCTTCCTCCAAACAGCAAAGGAGTCACATTGATGCTGCGGCACCCGGCGCCCTGCTTGGCCTTGGACATCCAGCTGGGAGCCCAAGCGTGATCCCGGACACGGGGCAGGGCAGGGCAGACCGGCAGCCGCGGGCCCTGTGCCGCACGCGGGCAGCGGTGCCGGGAAGCAGGGCCCCCAAGCAGCGCTATTTCAAGGCACAGGACTCCGCTATTTACCTCGCTGCTCTTCAGCTTTGCATGACAAAGAGTAAAACTTCAAAATCCAAGCTGAAGTTTTGTCAAAAACTAGCACTAGTAGTTATCTATGTGGAAGTAAGCTAAGAGCTCTAATTCGCAGAATGCATTTTCTGGAAAGCTTAAAGCCTTCCTAAAAGGCCTTATCATGAGCACCTGAAGCAGAAGAATAGGGAAGAGGAAAAAGTACTCGATACTGCTGAAAATTATGTCATACCCTTACTGGCAACCAGCACCCTCTTCCCTAAAAACTATGCCCTTCCATTATTGCTGTCTTCACTTTGTACTGTCCTATTTTATGCTTAAAAACAAACCCACCACTAAAAAAAACATGTTTGGTGTCTTATTCTAATAGTGGAAACTTGACTTCCGAGACCTCATATTGGCCCGTAAGTTCTATTTGCCAGTTAAACACCAAGAAGCGTCAACAGACTCCTGCAAAATAAACAGAGGTGAAATGAGGAAAATACTGGATATATTAGGACTTTCTTTAAATACTTAAGACTTGTTTTCCAGGAAGCACCATCTTTTCTCGCTGAGCAAAATAAGGAAAAAACAGTCTCAGTGGAAGTTTCCACTCTCCTGGCCATCATCCTGATCATCTGTTCCGAATACACACAAGGCCAAAATTTCCTGTTTTCAAACTATTGTCACCATTTTTGAGTCTTGTGCTGCTGATTCTAACTTTAGCTTTGTTAAATAAACAAAAGAAAACACTGAAAATACAGCAGAACAATGCTGCCAGGCAGATGGGCTGCAAGCAGCACCTCATGGCCCATGTTTAAGCTCACAACCTAAAACTAGCCCCCTAGCACTATAAAGCTAATCAAAGGGCCAAAAATAACGGGCAAGATACAAGAGAGACAGCAACATCGCACTCTAACCACTGCCTCCTTCTGAGGATTCCAAGTTGGTGGAACATTTTGACAATCCTTTACATTTTACAAGGGTTTTTCTTGCCTCCCCCCGCTTCCCTCAACCTTATGACCATTCCCAGCAAAGCCAGGTCTGCACCTCTTTAGCTGCATGACATGCACCCCTGTTTTGACTGGCAAAAGCAGTCACCCCTCTCCTCACAAACCACTTCATTGCTCTTTTTTCCTTTTTTTTTTTCTTTTTTCTTTTTTTCTTTTTTTTTTCCTTTTTTCTCCAGTGTTTCAGCTATTTTGTAGTGGCAAGCACTAGTTGAGCTCCACAGTACCCCTGGACAGCAAAGGCTTACTATCATCTCTTTCATATAGGAGGAACTCGCTCAAAGAGCTAATGCAATAACTGAAGGCAGGAATGGAGCCCTCAATTTTGCTGTCTTCAGGCTAGTTCCAGTGACCAGACCATGCTTCTTTACTCCTAGATTATCTTCTCTCCCTCACACACCTATAAATACCCTGTTATTTCTCATCACTTGGAAACTTACTCTTGCACTTTTATTTCCTGGTTCTTCAAACCACTTGTCCTGCTCATCCAATATCTATTTCTTCCTAACAGCCTTGTCAAAAATGCATTCCATATCACCAGAAATCAGCTCTGTCATCTCCTTTTACCACTGGATAGCAACAAAACCACAACGCTGCATTAACAGCAAATGCAGAAGAATATCTGTTGCATATGACTCCCTGTTTTGCTGCTCTTTTTCTCAGAAAATATGTAAAATTTCTTTTTCTTCGATTTCATTAATTCTCTCGCTCTAGGCTTTCCCATATCCCTCCTGTATATATCCAAAAAAACCCTCAAATAAACAAACAAAAAACCTGCCAAGACCAACTTCCTTCACTAATCCTGGCCACATCTGTTTCCATTTCATACTTCCCCATCAGTGCCTTGCTTTACTGTAGCTTACAGCTTTTTTCCCCCCATTTCTAGGCCACTTCTTAAGAAAGTCAAACTTGACTCCCTCCCCTCCAAGTGAACTCCTATCGCTCTGCTCTACCAGCGACACCAGGCTCCATTTTTCTTCCTCTCCTGTGTGTGTCTCGGTCTCCCGACGGCTCCCGGAATCAATGAGCAAGGGCACGACATGGCCTTCCTTCCGATTCCTCTTCAAGATCTGACTCTGTGATAGCACTGATGCAGCCAACTACACTTTGGCTTTCTGACAGATTAATTTATTTTTAAAGTAATGGTTTTGTGTATTTATCTACCATAGCTGTGGCTTTTTTTTTTTCCCTTTCTTTCTAGTCACCTCAATCTTTTCATCAGCTCTTAATAAAAAATCCCTCCCCCTCTCCCCTGTCTAACCGAAGAGAGCAAGACATTCAGAGCTATTTTTTTTCCTATAAAAGGTGTCCATCACTTATTACCATACAGGGATTACTACCATGCTGAAAAGGTCCCTGAACAAGAAAAACAACCTAGAACAGAAGGTAGTCACACTATTACTAAACTAAATTTTCAATGTCTTGAGCTCACGACCATACCTAGTGACAAACAGCAGGAGCAAAAATCACTGGAAAGGTTTATGATTTATAAAGCTGCCATCAATCCAGAGCAGAAAGGTGACAGCTCCAGTCCGCTGGCACCAACTGCTGCCTTCCCCAGCAGCCGGGAATGAAAGATGGCACCAGGCCACCACTCGCCCGTCATTTCTCATTTCGTAGCAGGAAAGTCATTGCGAAGAGCTCATGACTGCAAGGCTTTCACAATGCTAGGTGTGAAATAGTCACTGTTCTTCCAGTCCATTCACAAGGCATTTTGTAACATTTTGCAGAGATTCAAAGTTTTGCTTTCGTTTTGCATTTGTCTATGTAGATATTTATCTCCTGCATTTATGAGAGGCTTATGTACAATAAGAAAAAGCAAGACACTAAGACTGCGTAGAACCCTGCAATTCCTGATGCTAGTTTGGATCCTTTCAGGAATGCTGAAGTTTCAACAAGCACACAACATGTGCTTCACCGTTTTCATCAATTGAGTGCACATATGCTGTGCACAGATTTCTATAGATGGGAAAGAGACTTTAGGCCTTTTCCATATCATCTTTGTCCAAGGCCTAAACACTGTCTTGAACTCCCCACAGAAGCAGCAGTTTCTCCAGCCCCAGAAGGGAATCATGATTTGACAATGGTGCAAAGATAACCCACAATTCCTACAAATTCCCTCTCCAAAACAGCAAGTCTAATGGGGGAGCTTGCCAGACCACCATTAACACACATGGAAAAGTCTCCAAAGAAAATGCAAAGCAGCATTTTAAGTAATTCTTACAAATCAAACTTCATACATTTGACACTCCATTCTCATGCACTCTTTGCAAGAGAAACTCTGTACCCTAGTTGGTATTTCTGCAAAACAAGTGTCTGGAAATTGAAGCAGGAGCCTCTTCGGCAAGTGAGAAAGCCACCATCTGAGCACTGGAAGGACTTGGGAGCAGTAAAGAAAAAGCTGAGGAAATCTATTGTTCTGCCAAGGAATTAGGCAAGGAATCAACCCAGTGAGTCTTAAACACTGTGAAACATTGTAAAGGATTCCTTATTCCAAGCAAGGGGAAAAGTTCAGGAGGACATGCTCAGTGCTGTTCATCTCTTAAGATTCAAAAATTAGCTTTTCTACCACAAACTATGAGATCTACAGCATGTATTAATATGCGTGAAGATATGACAAAGGGGGAAGAAAAGTTCTTACTAGGACTGATATTTTTTCACACTTTTAAATCATTAAGAAGATCAAAAACCCATGCTCAGAGAGCTTCCTGCACAACAGAATTCAGTGAAAAAAATCCAGAGGGAGGAAAAATAAACAAAAAAAACAAGCACAAAGTCAAAATTATTTGTACTACATTATAATACATAAATGCTAATCAAGCTGAGTTTCTAATATTTAAAAAAAAAACATAAAATACACTTTTACCAGTAAAGAACAAAACTTTACTTTAGTTCCAAATAACTCAGTGCTAAGTTTCAAAATGGCTAAGAGTTGGGAGAGAAAACACACCAAAGCCAACTCAGGTCTAAAAAAACAAAAGCACGTTTAAGTGCACAGTGGCATACTTGAAAACTAAGATGCCTCTATATAATTACAGCTCGAGTTGTTTATAAAAGGCTACTTACACTTCTAGCAACTTATATAAAAAAAATCTTTCATTTCCTGGACTGTAACAGTATTATTAGATGAACAAATTTGTAGAACTTAACCCCAAAAGCCCATTAATTATTTTTACCCTCTTACAGTTCAAAAGCAACCCTATGAATCAAGGTCTGTTCTGAAACCAAATCCTTGGGATTCTCCTGCTGCCATCACCCCCCCAAAGCTGAGCGACGCTGCCAGAGTAACCCTGAGTGTCCCTGAAACAGTCCCCACGTTGGGCAGCGCTGCTCCAAACAGCTCGGCACAAATCTCCCCCGTGGACAAAACTCAAGGAACACCGATATTGGCCCAGCAGACGAGAAGTAACTTATCATTCTTGAATAACGATAGGAATATCAAACAAAGCAAGTGCTTCAGAGGACTGGATTAGCACATATAGTATGCCCACGTGCATGCTGCAAACTGAGACAATGTATTAGAACTTGTACTTGCACTTTATGCCTTTATTTTAAGTGATGCAAGTGGACAGGAAGAAAGAGGGCTAGGCTGGTGCTTCAGAAGCAGACGTTAAAAGTCACCTAATAAATAAAAACAAAAGTGAAAATCTCCTGTGGTACTAAGAGAAAAAAACAAAAACACACTCCAAGCAAAAGCATAACACGCTTTAAGGAAATCCCTATTTATGTAATCCAATTCACCTAAACCAAAACACCTAAGTTCAAAAGCAGAGAAGTAAATAACATCAAGAACAATTTCTTTTTTATAGTTTACCTCTTTAAGTCTTCAGCAAACTTAAGCAATGTCCTGGCCATTTCTGCAGTTGTGTCTACCCCAACATAAGCAAAGCTCTCTCCTTCCTGTCGGCTTTCCATCGCGCTCTACACCACCCTATCCCAATAACCTTTGACCAGCAGGAAGTAGACACAATGGACTGAAAATAACAGCAATTGTAAGATTTACAGTGATTTAATACATGAGGGGTGGGTTTAAAATCTCGAAAAAAAAAAAAGAAAAAAGGGGAAAAAAAAAGAAAAAGAAAAAAATAAACCTTTCACTTGCTCTGATTTATAAACAGCTACTTAAAAAGCATGTTATCAACACAGTTTCAGAGAGCCTAGCTTGAACTAGGCTAGAAACAATGAAACATTCTGCACTAACTTACCCTGCTCTGCACTTACTAGTACACAGCAGGGCAAATTCTTGCAAATATTAAGATTCTGCATTAAAGTCATAGCCACTCAGCTATAACACCAAATGAACAAGATGTTTTCATACAGGGTAAGCAATGAAATGCAGTGGAAGTTTAACAGCTTCATAATCTTTTTCCCAAGCACCTGTAACTATTACTCATCCAAGTGCTCAGCTAAAGCATTTGCTGCATTGAATAGCACAAAATTCTTGCAAGAAACGTAAAGAACAGCCTATTTAAACACTCAGATTAAGCGCTTGTGTGTGTTCACATAGCTACATGTGCATATGCATATCTTAAAAACTCTTACAATGAGCATTTTGCCAAATAGACTACTAACATGAAAAGTACTTCTGAATCTAACTGTTAGAGCAACTTACGTTGTATCCTCTTCTCATGTAAGTCCACGCAATGCCCTCACAGGTATTTTCACTACCAATATAAATTGTCCTTTAAATTTCACTGACATCTTGTTAGGAACGCTTGAAGATTATGGGATCCAAAGTCCAGGTAGACAATGGAAGAATTTCTTTTCACTATTTTTAGTGTTTTTGTCTTGTATTCCAAACAACAGTTGATCACTATTCTGCAAACCCACAGTCTCACCCCTGTCCTTGTTATCCCTCCAAGGCTGTTGCGCTCCGCATCCGAGGTTATATCACGGCACATGAGGGTCATGATGGCAAGAACAGAATCAACCATCTTCAAAGAGGTACTCACCTCCTGTCTAACAGTTTTACCATTATTTTCTGGAGAGGGGAATGGAGGGAGAATATGTGCTGAGTTTACATGTCTTTCTTTTAACTGCGGAAACTTGGGCATTGAATTTCTGCAGTTTAAGGCTGGATTTAACTCAACAATACAGTATTTCATGGAGACATGCAAACACTCAAAATAACAACCAAGAAGCCCCTCATAGGATATCTCGGCACCAAATCTGCAGTAACTTACATATATAAAATGCCAGTACTGCACATGAGCAAGCTTGAGCGCGGAGAAGCAGAAGCTACTAATAGCACATATTATAATAGTAATTTGAAGCATAACTGGTTCAACAAGGATGTGATGCCCTTTTTAATTTGAGAATCCCTTGAAACCGCTCTGGCTGCTAAAGCACCTCCTCTTCCCCTTCCCCTCTCCCAAGACGGAGCCTGATGCCATCACACCAAGGAATAACAGAGAAAGGATATCCTGCCTAGATTTTCCATTAGACAGATCAAATCATCAATCCAGAGCGCTCTTTGCTTACACATAGGGTAAAAAGAAGATGCTTCCAACTGATAAACCCTGAGAGGAAACAAGGTTGGCTCCATGACTATTTTTAAGTAGTTAGCATTCACACAATGGTTTAAAATTAATGGCCAACCCCTAGGGTCCATGAAGACTTCATTCAAAAAATGAACGAGTTGAGCATACTTGAAAGAAAAAAAAAAAAAAAAAGAAAGGAAAAAAAGCTAGAAAGTGGAAGATATATTCACACTTCTCCACAGGCTCACCCTGAATTAAGCTTGCACACGTAGCCGAAGTGCAAAGATAGGAAGCTTTCTGCTTTCTCTAGCATGAAACGTTCCCTTTGACAACTGCTGGGAGAAATCTTACCTCATGGCTCTTGTCATTTTGACTAACCCTCTTTTCTGACTAATACCCTTTCACTGCAAGTATCATATGACGAAAAGTAAACACAGAAAAATGCTTATTAGTCTTTAAACAGCTGTAGCCTGAAAGGAGCGTTTTGCTTCTCCAAGCTAATTCCCAAGGCCAGCTACCACAGCTGCGCTGCAGCAGGGCTCTCTGCTAAAGGGCCTGAGCTCCCCAACCGAACAGCTCCTCTCTGCATTTCACCATCCAAGGGACACAGGCCATTTTGTTGATGAAATGACCAGCGCTTTGCATTTTGCTCAGTTATCCCTTATGTAAGGCTATATCCAAGTGTGAGGTTAAAAAACCTGTACTTCGTGCATCTGGAGAGGAGATGCACAGATGTACCAGATATCTTCGGTATCAGCTAAAGACATCATCTAAGTGGCAACATTTGCATGTTAAATGCACAGAAAAAGTAATTTTAATGTCAAATATTTCTTAAGATAAGCAACAAGACAAGGTAAAAGATCCTTTTAGCTCACCCTTGTAACCTAGGAAATGCCTAGAAACTGAATGCACTTGAACTATCCAGATTCATCTCTGTCACTAACTGCTGAGAAAGATTTCTTTTAAGTTATCTACCCTTTCGAAGATTTCTGCCGTTGTTGCTTTTTAAATCATAGTATCTTTCTGATCAATAACTGCTACAGGAATCACGGAAAATAAGAATTGCACAGAATCTCTAACTTTGCTACAATATTTGTTCTCCTCTTTCTCAGATAAAAGTGAACAATTAGTTTGTGGTTTTCTCACCGAGATTGTTCATTTCTACATTTATATCAAATCATAAAACATTAAAAACAAGAAAAAAAAGTGGGGAAAGAAGAAGAAGAAAAACCTATCATCAAACCACAAACACTACCATGAGAACTGGAAGTTAAATACTATGAGATTGTTTTCTTTTAATTTTGAGTAGATTCAAGCGCTCCAGTCCCTTGCCTTCATTTGGCTTGCAAATAGCTTTGCAAGCTAAAGCTTTGCTCTTTGAGATGAAAAGCAAGCACTGCATTATCCAACTGCTTTCTACACCTTTTTGTGAGAGTTTCATTATTAGTTTCACTTACTATAAAAATGTTTAATTTTTAACTTGCAGGCAGCAAAGGAACTCTAAAACCGGGTGCCTTGCTACTTTATTTGTTGACACCCTATACATCTAAATGACATCCACTGTGTTTACAGACTGGAAGTTCTTACTACTGCCAGCACTTCAGGAACAATGTAACTGTGGGAAGGGGGAAAACATGTTTTTCTAAATTTTGTTTGTCATCCAGCAGATTTCCAAGGTACACGTGTACCAGTTTGAAAATATTTTTAATACTTTCTAACCTCCATGGAACAAAACAACCTCCTTCAGCAGGTTTGTGTCTCATCTTGTAACCCCTTATAGCCCCTTCTAACCCAGAAATCACTCATGAGTAATAAAGACCACCAAGCTTGCTATAAAGCAGATGATTTTTCAGTGTCTGTAATAAAATGACACTAAAAAAGTATACTCCACTTTGTGAAGACCTTATCCTTACAATGGGAGGTGCACCACTGGGAAACAGCAAGAGGCATGACAAGGCATACACATATATATGCATATACACACACATACACACTCCCATCTCCCAACACTGTGTGTACGAATGTAGCAAGACACATCCCACATCCCCACACATTCCTGCTCCGGCCTCTCTGCTGCTCCGCACACCGGGAGCGCAGGGACACGGGAGGCTGCACAGGGAGCTCCCTCTTACGCTGTACAGGTTTTCCAGGCTGCCCCGACTCTCTGAAGTATGACAAGGAAGCAACATCAGGTAGATGGTTAATGCCCAGATCGAAGCCTCCGAAGAGAGGGCTCCCCAGCTCAACTGCCAGTCCCCACTCTCGGGCCGAAGGGCCAACAGCAGCGTGGCACAAAATTTAAACAGCTGCTCCAAGCAAGAGCCAGGTGACCTTCACATGTGAATGCATTCGTGTGGCCTCTGCTGCAAGCCTCCTTGCTCGAGGAAAGCCACGGAGCTGGAGCAGCTTATTCACCACAGGAATCGTGACAGAGCAACTGCTGAGGCCAATAACAGGACTGTCAAGCCTTAATTTTAGAAACTACTGATGCAGAATGATTATATCTTCACTGTCACCCACTGCAGAGATAAAACACCTACTAATGTCACATTATTGTAGAGCTGCAGTCAGTTGCCTATTAGACAGGTGCCACTTCACCAGAGCTACTGTGTAATTTGGGAACATTCATTTCTTATTGACAGACAGGCAGGGAGGCCAGAGCCTGAAAAATACAGAAATAAAAGCACCGGTTGCTTCAGGAAACGTGGTGACATGCCAGAGTGGCAGGACACCCATTCCTGCTCCAATGCTGGGCTTCCCAGGGCACCCAAGGCTGGAGCAGAGGGGGCAAAGCAACCTGAATGCGCTAAAGCCAAATCTCATCAGCACCCAGTGAAGGTGAGATGATTTTGAGGGATGGGGTGATAAAGTGAAGATGGACAGGTTTTAGCATTACACATTTCTGAATCAAAATGAAGTGTTGTTATCATTTTCTTCAACTCTAAATTTAAAAACAGAAGGCCTCACGGCAAATTAAGAGCCTCAGTCGTGGCAGGACTATTCACATGAGCTGCTGCTGAACACTGCTCTGTGTCAACAGCGAGGAAATTTGTTTGGGTGATCAAAGTCACTGAATTAAAGCAACAATAAAAGACTCTGGCACCAAAGTCTTGGCATCGTTAGCAAAACATGTGAGTCAAAAAGCCTGATAAATAAGCAGAGCCTGTGTCACTTGTTTGTTTACCATCCTCTCAGATCTCTGCTCAGCACTCTAATAAAAATGTAGGCGCAGAATTTAATAGGTTACTATATGAGCTATGTCCTCCAAAGGGAGGGAAAAACATCACTTTATGGCAGCAAAGTGTTCTCGAACTAAGCAGAAATTAAAGTTTAGCAGTCTGCCTGAGCAAGCTGATCCTGCACAGACGCAAAACTACAGCTGAAGCTCTCCCAGCCTTAAAAGAAGTCCACATCACACTCGCGGGATTGATGCAATTCCCACAGAACGTCAAAGCAGAGGCAGTGATTTTATCAGGCACAAGGCGAGGGAGCTGCCTCGGCAGGGAAGCGCATCCAAACGACGGCTTTCTCTTTGATTCACAGCATTTAGATTGTTATTTCCAGACCAGGTTAAACAAATCAGTGTTATGATACTATTGTTAGGCTCGATGTATAAACATGCTCATGCGCTTTGGAAGCGGTCCAGCAAGCTCAACAACACATTACAAAAGGAACAGTTAAGAGGTAGAACATTAGCTTTTCCTGGGCTTCATGCACGGAGTTGTTATGGAGAGGGAGCACGGTGTGGGGCAGGGGGAGGGCGGGAAGGGAAACGCCAGCGCAGAACAGCAGCAGAGCAAAATATTTGGTGAACACGCTATTTTAAGAAGTACAGGAGGTTCCCAAAAATTAAAATAAAACCTTACGCTGTCATACGTAAAGCTCCAGAATGAAGCCCAAACACTTCACAGAGACACAAGCAGTAGTTTTAATTAGAATGTATAAACTAGGGCAAAAGAAACATTGAAATTACAGACTCTTTCCAGTGAAAGAAAAACATTAGTGTTCAAATCACAAGAACCTATTAGCAAAATTTTGTTCAGTACACAGGATTTCACTTTGTCTTTACAAACAAGAATAGGGACTGAAAATTGTGCAGCTCTGAACTCCTACCCATTCTCCAGTGATAACTGCTCAGCCTCTTTCCCTCTCCTCTGCAACTGCTCAGGTATTTACACTACTTCACCAGAATTCTCCATTCAACCTAGTATTTCTCCACACACCAACCGAAAAATAGGAGAAACTTAGTTTCCCCAGTTCAGTCAAAAAAAGAAGTATCTTAAGACTGGCTATTACACTCTGTTTATTCAGGGCCCTCTGTTTAAGCAAGTACATACAAGACAGCTGTAGACTAAGGATTTTTCAGATATTACAACCAAACTACAGTGTCACCAGAAACAAAAAGAACATCTATTAAGAGAGCAAGGAAGAGCAATGAATGTACTTGTTACTCCACCCACAAGCTTCACAGTGTAAGGATTACTCTCCTTTACACTCTGCTTTGGTGAATCTGAAGTTACTTCACTACTTCAACAGCCAGTGAGGCCCAGGGAACACTGCTGTGAATTCATTTCTTGAAGCATTTCTGAACATGCAGAAAAAGACTCTATGAAGAATGAAAAACAAATACAGTAATTCATTTTCCATTAAAAAGGTCCTTGTGAGAACTCATTTTCTCATAGAGGTTTGTGATTCTCTCCTCTGCTCGAGCCAGACACCTGGGGAAGACTTAAGCTGGTTTGCACTCAAACCAGAGGACATTTTCTAGTCTCACAATCAAAACAGTTGCCTTGTTT
>JAVCKT010024633.1:22651-41823 GCA_032273925.1 Rhynchotus rufescens | reverse complement strand
GAGCAATAAAAAAATCGCTTCCGCGCCCTGCCCCCCATCACCACTTTTTTTTTTTTTTTTTTTTTTACTGTGCTGAAATTTCTACAATCTGATTTTCTTCTCTCCATCAAATATGGGTTTCATGTTCCAAAGCATCAGGCTGCGGTTTGAGAGGAGCAGTGGAAATTCCCTTGCAGTGGGAAGGGGCCAAAGACAGAGGGGTGCAGCAGGGGAAGGAAAATGGGCTTTTTTTTTTTTTCTTTTATATTTATCATTGGCAATGCTGTGGCTGAGAGGGGCTGGAGCTCGTGTGGAGCAGAGCCCCAGCAGGCCTTGATCCACAGTGAGCATATTTCCCTGGGCATTAATCCCATCCCAACTCCAGGCCCTTGACTGAGCATCTGCACCAAGAGGCTCCAAGGAGCCATTTGCTTGCAGCCCAGTTCCCTGCCCCGTTCCCAGACCTGCCACTGCTTCCCTGCTGGAAGGAGAGAAGCCAGAGGGTCCCGAGGTGGCCAGATGCACGTGAAGGTCAGAGCAGGGGCTGCAGTTAACGCCTCCACCCCCTGCTCGTGGACATCACGAGGGCACTTCCCTGCCTGGCCGGGCTCCAACACATTTTCCTTTCTCAGACATCTGGGGAGAAGCAAAAGTGCTTCTCCCTCTTCCTTAGTGAGATCCTATTTACAATGGCTTCAAATATTTACCTAAAGTGCTGCTCCGAGGCTGGATGTCAACACATGGCAGCTGGGTCCCTCCACGCAGCATCTGCTGGGGAGCAGTGCCGGGCTCTGCATCTCCCCCCTCGGACTTGGGCCATCTCCTAATATTTATTTATTCCCCATCTGCCTCGAGGATCTTCCTTGCAGTAAATCATCCCCGGCAGAGCTGGCCGGAGCTGATGGGATTCAGCTGCCCCCTCGGGACAGGCTGCGTGTGCAGAGGCACCTCTGGTTTTCGGCTGTAAATCTCTGGTGACAAATTTGCAGATGGAGATTACCTCTTTGGTGGGATCCAGCTTGCCTGGTTTGAGGAGAGAGGTGGGGATGGAAGGAGGAGGTGGGAGGAAGAGGGACATCACTGGCTGCAGGGAAGTGAGGAGTGGGAAGGAGGCTGTGGTGAGCAGGAACCACCTCTTCTTTTTATGAAAGGCTTGGATTAATCTTCAAAACAAGGAAAAGCACCAGGATCTCCAGAGGATAAGGGAGCTTTGAAGCTGTTTGGACAAAACCTTGAAAGCCATACCTTTGGGGCATCAGTTTTACCTATTATTTTCATATTTGCAACCCCACTTTCCAGCTTACCAGACATCTCCAGAGACCCTTAGTTGGGCTGAACACTTCTTAGTTGCTTGGCCCATGGATATCTGCAGGGCCTTTCTGGTCTCTTTGCAGCACATCCAGACGTGGCTCCGGGGGCACAGCTCCCTGGATGGATGGGACAAGCATTTCCCTGGGAATTCCCAAATCTTGGTGGCTGTACACGGACATCAGGCTTTCTGTCCGCTATTTATTGCCTCTGAGATGCTGAATTGTCACTACATGACACATGTAGGTCTGCTTCACTTTGCTGCAGCTGGGGAGAGCTCCTGACTCATCATCATCATCAGCTTCTGGTCACATGCCAATCTTTTTGCATCGACAGCTGTTGCCACTGAACATGGGGGTATTTATCCCTCTCATAAGACTTCCACTTCCCGGTGCCCAAATGCAGGGTATGACTTTCCAGAAGCAACGAACACACACGTCTCCCTGAAACTTAGCAGCCCAGAAGGCAAGGCTTGAAGATGCCACCAGCAGAGCATCAAAAATGGATGAGTCCAAAATGAGAGAGTCTTGATCTGTGCAGCTTAGATTCTCCAGTTCTCTCTCTTGCATGGCTAAGACAAACTTTCCTCTTTTAAACTTAAACCAGCCCCTGGCATGAAACCATCTCCAGACTGCACTGGCAACAGGGCAGCCACCTGCTCGCAGCTCTTCCTGGTCTGGCCTCATCTCAGGGTTCCTCCGTGCTTCTCAGCCTGGCTCTTGGCTCCCCAGAAAGCTGTTTTAAACCCGGGCCTGCTTTCCAATTAGCAAAGTATTATTTCCATCCCTTTGCACTGCCAAAACAAGCAAGGCTTTTCCAATAACTGCTGCTTTGGTGGCTATTGCCAGGGCTTTGTTTTCTGACAGCTTAGACACGGGACGAGTTGTAAACCGGAGCCTGATTGCTGGTTCTGTGGCTGGAAATGGCATCTGTAACCCTGCATGTGAGAGAGAGCAGTTCTAGGCTAGAAAAAGGGGGTTTCAGGCCTTTTCTCACACCCAGCAGCCCACTTTTAATCCCAGTTCCCTTTCTGGAGCCCCAGGCACCTTCTCAATGTACCCGAGCACATTTGTGAGGTCCTTGGAGATGGGAAGTGGAAAGGGCTATGAGACACAAGGAAAAAGCCCCCGTGAAGCCTATCAAGTAATTTCAGATAACAAATTCTGATTTTTTCCCTATTTTTACGCATAGAGTTCTACCCAACTGGTAGGCTGGCTGAGAGCTACTCATTCTGGAGCAGATCAGGATGTGCCTGATCACCACAGCCTATATTCTCATCAGATAAAATATCAGTGAGGAAGAAGAATGAGTTTCTGGATTAGATTTTGACATGAATAAACACGCTATAATTTGCCAGTCTTTCAGGAAACTGCAAGTATTTTCCCAGTGTCAGATGTTCATGCAGATAATGTATAAATAATGACTCCAATTATGTCAGATATTGCAATGAGCAGAGCTCTGGGCTTTTGTTCATAACAATATCTGCAAAAAAACCAGTGTTTTCACTTTTTTTTTTGCTCTTAGTAGATTCTTCACACTGTAATTCAGTGCTTTGTCACCCCACCTCTGTTGAGAGCTCTTCTCTCTCTTTTCTGGAATCAGATGAGATGCTTTTCTCAGCGAGTCCTTGCTTCTGCAGGCAAGCACAAAGTTGGCCTCCCCTTGAAAGAGCTGGCCATGCTTTTCCCTATCTCACTGGCAATGAGGATTTCTGGCACATGGCCCATTGCTGTGCTGTTTCCCATCTTCACCATGAGGTTGGAGCTCAGGGTACATTAGATTCTGCAGGCTGGGAAGAGCCAGCGTTTTGAGGCCAAACATCTTTGTCTCTGGAAAGGGAGCCATGTCCTGTCTGCAGGAAGGGTCAAATCAGCCTCCTAATACTTTCCTTGCACTATGAACCAAAAGGTAGGTCCACACAGCTTGGCCTGTGGGCCCTGTCCAGCTCTGGGAGAGATGTGAGATATGTCTCCAGGGAATCATCTGGTCAACTATCCATGGGTAATCTTGTCTGAAGCACTATCTACGTCTCCTAGAGGGAAACAACAGGCTGATCTCCATCCTATGAATCCTAGCAGAGGATCCTGGAGCTTCCTTTTCTTTCCAGAGAGGGAAAGAAGTGTCAGCCCCCT
This sequence comes from Rhynchotus rufescens, assembly GCA_032273925.1. Classification (NCBI taxonomy): domain Eukaryota; kingdom Metazoa; phylum Chordata; class Aves; order Tinamiformes; family Tinamidae; genus Rhynchotus; species Rhynchotus rufescens. The sequence continues at coordinate 38,404 of JAVCKT010024633.1, read as the reverse complement.
TTAGTTCTGCAGCACATAGCAATGACATTGCCAAGGCGAGAGCATGACTGGCAAGAGCATGACTAGCAATACACTCTGCCTGTTCAATGACTATATTGAAGAGCCCCCTAGTTTGATGAGGTCAGGAGTGTCTTCTCTTGGATTGGAGGAGACTACAAGGAGTACAGATGCCAGCTGTGGCTCTCTGGAATGGAGCAACGTCTTCCCAGGGACTGGGACCTTTGGGAGATAATCCTGCCCATCAGGACTCTCACCCTGTGCTCAGGCATCACTGTTGGAGATCTCCAGGACAGACTTGAGAAGGAGAGTGGAAGGCATTTATGGAAAGCTGGAGATGTTCATGGGTGTGATTCAGTTAATCAGCCCTGATTCCTGTCTGAGCTCCTCTGGGAATCAATCTCTGCCTATGGTCCGATCACTCACAGGAACACGACATGCAGGAAAGGAATGCCTGGAATTTGCAGAAATAGCTCTTTTTCCTCATTGCCATCCCAGGAACTGCTCTTCAGAGACCACGGTGACCACAGAGGAACCACCTGTCTACCAGAAGCACCGAGAAGCACCAGATCCAGCAACTTTGCTACTTATCTGGCTGCAGAAATGACATCCTCAGGCTGTGGGAGAGAAGAGTGCTGGTGGGAAATGGCAAGGCAAGTGGAAATTAAAGCTAATCTGAGTCTATTGTCTGTATTTTTCTCCAGATTGCTCTATCTGTTCAAAATCTTTTTAACAAAATCGGTAGAAAATCAATGGCAATGTACAGTGATTTATAAACAGAAAGAAAAAGCAGCTATAGCGTGGAGTACCATGCAGAGAGAGGTCAACGATGAGGAATGAACACAGTACTCACATTCAGTCAAGAGATGATCTCCCCAGCAGTCTGTATGGGTTGCAGCTTTCATGCAGGACTTTCCATTACTCCACAATATTTACATCTACAAATTAAGCAAAGAAAAAAAAAAAGAAAAGAAAGATCCTTTGTTTTCCAGGCTTGAAGCAGGTGGACAACATCTCCCAGGATGATGGATGCAAAGATGAAACCAAAAGCAGGTACCAGCTTCACAACAGCCTTAACCAGAATCCTGAAAATTGCATCTTTTTCTTGTCTCTCACTTCCCTGTTTCCCGCATTCCCTCAGCTTGTCAAAAACTGGCCATATTTCACCTGTATATGATGCCTACAAAGTACAAGAGGGACTTCACAGCAGGTTACAGGGAGAGGATGATATCAAGAGTGCTTTGGTAAGGAGAGGATATCAACGAGTGCTTTGGTTTTAGCCAGAGACTGCAGAGGAGGGAAAAAACCCTCCAAAAAAGGGAAAAAAAATAAAGCTAAGAAAACCCCACAAATTTCTGTTTTCTTGTTGTTTGTTTTTGTTTTGTAGACAGAACCAGTAGCCCCACCTATAAGGAAAGCTGCCTGACACTTCCATTTACCAGGCTCTGGTTTCATTTGCTTCTAGCTTTGCCAAACTCAAACCCTTTGGGCTGAAATTTTCTAGGCCAGCTGCACATCGGTCAAAATAGCACCCCCTTTTTTCAAGACGGGGCATTTCCTTTAAGGGAGCTCTACCAACCCTCTACTGGGGCAGGAAGATGCGTTTCTTGCCCAGATTTGTCTCCTGCAAAAACACGAAAAGCTGCCCAGATGTGGCCAGGTTATAACCTCTGCAAAAACGAAATCTGTCTGGCATATATGGCAGAAGAAAAGAGTCTGTCTTTTAATTCAGTCTTTTATAGCCCCATGTAAAAGGAAAAGAGTTCAGCCTTGCTCTGAAGCATGGAAAGGGTTAATGTTCAGCAAAACACCCTCCCCCAGACCCTCATGGAGAGCTGGGAGCTTTTGCTGGGATGTGGCAACGCAATCACTGAAATCCACACAGAAATTTACCATTCCAGGCCAAAAAGGGGATCTGTTTTCTCTCTACTCACTCTCCTCCTTTGGGGAACTACATGCCAGGAACAAACCCAACCGACATTAGTCTGAGCCTTGCGTGGAGAGCAGGTTGAATCGAGCTCTGCATACCTGATTTGTCCAGAGTGAAGCGAAGTGTCCTCTCCTGCCAAAAACTTTTGAGAAAGTATTTGTAATAATCAGTCACTCTGTTCTTTTAGTGCTTGCCAGAATAGCTTTTACCACGTGGCTGTGTGCAGATCTGCGTGTCCAGCGTGGCCAGGTATCATTCAAGCACCACTAGCTCAAGACTGGGGCAGCAGTGGGGCCATTGGCCACCAAGCCATGTGGATCTTCTCCTACACTCCTCTGCTCTTGGTGCTGGGAGATGGAGGAGGTTTTTCTTACTGTACTCAGGGCAAGTGGGGAAATCCCAACCCTCAACCATTGCAGCAGGTCAGGAGAAGCCAAGGTGGCCAGCACTAGCCAGGCAGCAGGGGTCATGTTGGAGATGGAACTGGCTCACAGCTCTGTACCGAAGAGTGACAATGGGCACAGAGCTTAGGATCCTCATGCTGAGCCAGAAACCAAGACTGAGAATCATCTGCTGGCCAAGGGCTGCTGGGGTTGGTGGCTTGGTTCTGCCTCCTGCTGACCCAACAAGCCCCAAGCATGTCTGAAGCATGGCTGGGATTGGTGACATGGGCATCATTGGTCATAAGGATCTAGGCCTGGCTGTGACAACGATCTCTGATGGTGGTGGGCACGCTTCAGAGGTTTCTCCTGACCACAGTGAGGAGCTACGCTGATGTCTCAGAGCACGGAAGTAGTTGACAATCTTTCTGTGCAGCCTGGTGTTGGTCTCAACCAAGGCTCCAAGCAGAAGGATGAACAAAGACATGCAGCCTCCTCAGCCTGCTATGGTCATCCCACTGGGAGGCCAGGACAGGCCATGGACACACAGAACAGGCCACTGTGCGGGGACCTGAGGAGTCCCAAGGAGAAGGCCAAGGAAGGTGAGGAACATTTGGCTGGTGAGCAAGAGCTCTCTCTTCTTATGCCAGCATTTGGCCAGTTCAACTCTAGAGATAGGAGTATGAAGCACCCCTTGCATCCCATGAGGATCCTCTGGATGGGCATTCACCATGCAGCAACGAAATACTCCATCTTATGTCCACGTCCTGACCCCTTGCAGCTGGGATATTTCCCTGTCGAGCTCCACCTAGCATTTAATAAACTCACTTGTTTCCTTGCAGAAAGAGCAGCAGCAAGAAGGGAGTTTCCATTATTTTTATGCTGGTCCAAATCTGATCAGAGGAGGAGACTGATTATTTCTAACCGGGAAGCCAAATTCCATCTTGCTGTGGCTGTCCAGGGCCTCCTAGCACCAAGCATCATCTTTCAGCTGCAGGGTTGGAATCTGCAGGCAGTCAGCATATGGTCTAGATGGGCCAAAGAGCTTTAGGCAAGCCAGAACCGCAGTCACGACACTGGAGAAAACTGGGCAGTTAAAAACCTACGGAAGGAATAACTGGTAGCTGCTCAACCCAGGCCTTGGCCACAGCACCGCAGTTAGCCCCCTCATCCTGGCTAGGAACACTGAGGTCTCCATGATAATTGCACTTCTATATTTAAACCCAAGTCCATGTGCCCGAACAACCTTGGGGGTTGTCTCCAGGAAGGCTGGAGCAGAGCTGCTGAGTCAGCTCCAGGACAGTGGCTCTTACCAGCTGAGATTTCCCCAGGTCTCCCAGATGAGCACTCACGGGGCTTGCCATGACCTGGTCCTCTCGGTGCTGGTTAGCTCATGACGAGTGTGGAGCCTCCAGGAGAAACTCTGCAGTCAAGTGAGACAGTGCAAGATGGCTAATCCTGGAAGATAGAGAACGTCAAAGTCAAAAAAATACTCTGGATAAAGCCTGCTCTGTCAGAGTCACAAGGTAAAAAGGAGGAAGATATGTGATTTGCAACGAGGTGAGCAACAATGGCAGGCAGAACAGCCTCGATCCAAGCATTGTCATGACAGGAAAGGACAGACATGGTGGCTGATGAGTACAAGGAGTAGAGTTGAGAATGGAGAAAGTCCATAGGTTGAACCACACCGTATCTGTGAGGACAGCAGTCCTGATGTAACAACAAGGAGCTAATGGAACCTGACATGGTCACCCTGACTTCTCACTACAGTAAATGTTAATCCAGCACTTGTCATGAAAGGCGGAATTGCATTGCTGTTTGCAAACTATGACTTTCCTTCCTTCTATCTATAGCTTTACCACATAGATGCCTTCAAAACACTAACTTTCCAAATCACTTTCTTTAGATTCATGCAGGAAGCCATGTCCTCAGAACTTCAAGGGGACTAAGGGGAAAGTACTGCAGCAACACGACCCTGTCTGACAGTTTTGGGAGGTTAGCAAAGCCCCCCGCTTGCTGCATCATGCTGCACTTTGATAACAACAGAAATCACCATCTCAGCTTCCTTTAGACCTCCGATACTCCTGTGGTCTCTGACTTTCAGTGGGCCTCCTCCCTGCATCCATAGACAGTACATAAACCTGTTCTTCTCCACTGCTATGAGCCTTTGCCTGCTCTAACAAAATGAGATTTTGCATTCACGCTGGCTCACGCTCCATCTCAGGGGCTGTGCAACACCTTCCAAGACCTCCCAGCTTGAGACCTGGTGAGTTTTTCACTATTACCCCCAGCACAGCACCTGCCTTCAGTCTGAGGTCTTCCCCTCTGTGCCTCCAAGAGCCAGCAGAGAGGCACAATGTGTGCACAGATAGGAAACAATTCTTCTTCGAGCAGGAGGTGGGGGAATGTTTTATGAGAAGCAGTTACTGCCATTCTTAGAGGACTTTGGCTCTGAGCCCCCCTGCCACATTCTTAGGAGAGATCATATCAAAAACTATTTTTACTAAAAATGTAGTGGTAACAGGCTCCAGATGTCCATTGTTATGTAATAGGGTTTGCTTTAATGGATCTGACTTCCAGATGTTCCGTTTGGACTCAAGGCATCTGCTTGGTCCTTCGAGGAGCAGGCGAGCAGCCAGCCCAATGGAGCCCAATCCGTGCCATGCAAGAAGGGGCAACTGCCTCCACTGGAGACGGGATCTTTCCTGGCACTGAGCACTTCTTTTCCTTCCCTTTCTTTCCGGAAAAGTGTTAGTCATCCTGGGCAGCCACCTCAAGTCCTGCATTTCATTTTTACGGGAGGTCAGGCAGAAGGGTCACTCAGCACTGGCTTGCTCAGTGCTCTGTGAGAAAGGAGGAGGTTGTGGACAAGGCTGGGGTAAGGAGGCAATTGCTGGGAGCACAACAGCCTCCCGTGAAGCAGCCAGGACCATCCATAGGCATCACATCACCATCACACAGATGGGAAGAATTGCTCTCCCTGATAAGAGAAGATTCTTCTTCAGAGCCTAGCTAATGATTCACAATAACCACAGAGTGAGGCCAGGGAAGCTGGAGGGAAAATAAGGGGCTGGCAATGTCCTCACTTTGCAGAGTCTATTCTGTGGCTTCCTATCTGTGAGAAAGGCCTCAACACAAAGGCTAGCAGGAGAAAGCAAGGAGCAAGTTGGAGCTCAGAAGGAAACATCTTGGACCTGGAAATGGAGAGAGACCACGATGGGGTCTGAGGAAGGAGACAGCCACACCATAGCCCAGCACAGATGGGTGGCCTATGCAGGGAGCCTACCCAAGCTCTCCTATATCTTTCCTTACTTCACTATTGACGTTACAAGATCAAATCTGGGCAAAGCCAAATACAGGTGGAGGCGAGGGGCTGTGGAAGCGCTAACACATTATCCCTGGCATGAAGAGGAGAGAGTCTGGGGAAGTTTCTCCTTCCCTCAGGGCAGGTCTGGGAGCTGCAAGAACAGGATCCTGCAGAGCTCCCAGCACTGCTGAGCCCTATGGACTGCACTGCTGAGATCCAGCCTCCAGCCAGCGCTAGGAAATACGGCTGCTCACCCCTTTGGTAGGAAAGGCTCCAAGTGCAGGATGGAGCGGATGTCTGGATCCTCATTGCTATTTGGACAGGGGGATGAGTGGTGCATGCTAAGCTGGGAAAGATTTGAATTCAAATTATGTGGCTCCCTGCCATTGCTATTAGCATCTGCTAATAAAATGCTAAAAGTTATTAAGTGCCCGGATCCAGGAGGGAGATTTAAGGAGGATGCACTTGGACTGAAGGCAAAAAGGTTAAGTGCTTTCCTGAGAACACAAAAACGTGAGCGGCCGGGTGGCTTGACTCTCCGAGGAGCAAAACCAGCCACTACCTGATTGCAGAAGGAAACAGCTGGAGATGCAATATCAGCCCTATCTCCCCTCCCCACCCCGGACACGAGCACACTCCTCCTAGGAGCAGGAGCTCCAAGGGGGAAGAGGCAAAGCAAGGGGGACAGCAGGAACAGATGGGCACCGAGTGGAGCAGGGACAGAGCTGAGCTCCCTGCCCCAGCTTCACCCCCTGGCTTCTGTCCTGAGCAGCATCTGGCCTTTGCCTCAAGGAGAGCAAGAACAGGTCATGCACTGATAGCACTGACCTCCCTCCCAGGCTGAGATTGCCAAAACAGGTCAGGCAAAACTGCAGCCAAAATGCTCTCTGGGCTTTTTTTTTTTTTTTTTTTGTCTCAGTTTGTACATTTTAGCATCAATAAATGAAAAAGATGAGGGGTAAAAAATCACTGATCAATCTGACAGGTCTAAGGGGGAAGAAGAGCTGCACTGGGTGCTCTGGTTCAGCTACGATCTTTTTCTCGCTCTTACACCTCCAGAGTGGCTGGAGGAGCTGGGCTCGCTTCGCATTTCAGCCATGTGCTCATCTCAATTTGTTTTTCTTTCACCTTTTTGCAGCGCTGGTTGGGGTCTCTGCTCTACACACACAGGCTGCCTCAGCCACGAGTCAAATGGAAATCCATCTGCTCACGTGCTAATGGAAGGTTTTCATGCTTTTGCAAAGGATGCTTTCTTTTTTTTTCCACCCCCTGCTCCTTTCTTCCTATGGTCAAGCCATACATGTGCACACAGCAGAGTGCCAGAAATGTGGTATTTATCAAAGGTGCATCTCCCATGCTGACATCGGATGAAACTCCAGTGAACGAGTGAGCGGAACAGGGCGGAGGGGAAGACAGGAGAAAAGAGGAGAGCAAACAGAGAAGCATAAGCGAACCAGGAGACAAGCGGGTGGAAGGTGTAGAGAGGAGCCCTGCAGAACGGGGCTGGGGAAATGAAGGAATGTTTCAGGTCAGACCCTCCTCCCCACAACAGCCCCGTGTAAAATTTGGAGATTAGGTGGAAAATCCGTGCTGAGGGGAGATGTAGGCCTTTAACAGAGCACGACTTCAAACAGGCCAGCTAATGATCTTGAACAGAAATCCTAGCATAAAGTCCTCTCATTTTCCTTCCACTCTTCTACCCTTGCCATCAACCCAAGAGAGGTGACAGTCCCCAAGGCCACCAGACTCATTGGAAAGGCTGGGGAGCACAAGAAAAGCACCACAGACCCACACTGTCTCCCCCAGCCAAAAACCACAGGGACCAACACACCTCTCCAATGGGACCCTGAGGCGCATCTTTATGGTTATTTAACCAGGACACCGGCAATTAAACCATCCAAGAGCTTTCAAAAAAGTCACAAGGCAGGTGGAAAAATTTCAAGACACAATGTGAGGGGTAAACACACAACACTTGCAGCAAACTATCAATACAGGAAGGAAATAGTTGCTGATGTCCTGTCTACCCACTGGACTGGCAGAAATAAGACATAGATGAGACTGAATTAGCTTCCTGGCTTATCCATTGCTCTTTCTTGCATAGTGAAAATGAACTCTAAACATCTATGAACATCTGTACCCTTGAGGGGAAAGAAGACCTAATGCCTCATTCAAAGGGGCTGAGTAGACATGAAGAGACAGGCTCTCCAGGAACTTTGCAAACAGGAAAACATCTTTGCAAGACTCCTAGCAAGCTGCCTCTGCAATGCACAGCAGGGAGAAGATGCTGTTGGCCTTGAGCAGCTCCATCCCCAAGCAAAGGGCTCTAGAAAGTGGCCCCTCACAGGCTTAGAGAGCCACACATGAGGCACGTGGAAGAGAATGTCATCAAACAAGGGTTTAGACCAAGGAGAGGAAAGCTGGTGCCTTAGAGGGCATTCTCCCAGGTGCTGGTTACAGAGGAGATATTAATGAGTAGGTCAGACAGGCAGCAAGTGCTTCTACAGATGGACAGGGTCCCCACAGGGTGCAGTAGCCCAAGGCAGGAGAGCAGAGCACCATGAAGGCCGCACACGGCCGTGTGTTGAACACACTACTGTTAATTATACAATGGGTTCCTTATGCTCCCTGGAAAAGCAATATGCCAGAGGACTTCCAGCCAATTCATGTTTTAGGACAAATCAAGGCAATATATTATGGTACTCAGCTCCTAAATTTGGTAATTCTTTAGCTGGTGTTTCCAGACATTTGTGAGCCGAGTTGGCCAATGCCACAGAGAAAAGTGATGGGGCAATTATCCTAATTAGGAACAAATGCATTACTTCTGCAAGTTATTTGGTGCTTGGAACAAGCTCATCTCATTGCGTGACTACTTTGCACAGAGTTAACCCCCACCGAGACCTCGGGGAGATCATTTCTGTGGGGAATGGAAAGGGAAAAAGTGGTGCCCATCAGATTGCTGGGGTTAAAAGCTGTGCAACACACAAGGCTTTTCCAGGAACCAGCATCAGGCTCAGCAGCTTCAGGGGCAATAGGCAGCTTTGTCCCCTTGCGGGAGGCCAGGCCAGGCTGCGTGTGCTGTGAAGGAGCCTTTGCCACTTTGGGATTGGAGTCAAGGGCAGAGCTGTGCTGAGTAGAAGTGCCTGCTGAGTCCATTTCACATCCAGATAAACAGGGCAGAATTAAAGGAAATGCAAATAAATGAGCTAAAGAATGGGAAGTGCTGTATGGACTTTCAGCCCCAGCAGGGATCTTGTTACAGGTGTTGGTTCAAGCAGCAGCTTTATCAGGTAGATGAGAGAAGTTCCCCGTGCTCCAACCCCCAGGCACAGCCTGCAGGCTCCTCTAAAGGGCTGCCAAGGAGACCCCACACGTGGTCAGACCTACGATCAAGGCACCACGTCTTGACAGAGCTGCTGGGAGGCAGCCGAGCTGGAGCAACTGCTGGTTTAAAGCAAAGGGGAGGACAGGGAAGGAGACAATCCTCCCTCCCTGCGAGCTGAGCAATGGGAGGGTGACTTTGAGGTGGGCTGATGGTCTCTGAGCCCAGCTGTGTGATGGTGTCTCCAGGCAGCCCCTTGGTCACAGGTACTTCCCAAAGCAGGAGCACACTGTGAGGACACACCACAGCCTTTTCTTCCTTTCTTTTGTCTCTTTTTCTGCTCTTGATATCCAACTTACAGAGGATGGGTAGCAAAGCTGCACCTCACTGCAAGGCAAAGGGCTGCAGTACCTCTTCCCTAAACCCCACTAGGGCCAGGGCACAGGAGACATAATAAACATCATCTTTCCCTTGCTATCCTCATCTCAAGGGGCTATGACACAGGATCTGTTAGGTTGCCACCATTAGCTCACCTTTTTCTTCCAACACAGCTATCCTCATCATGCTGCTGCCACAGTTGCATCCATCCAGGGGACCTCTGGCAAGAGCAAGCAGTCTGAAACTCCTGATCCAAGGAATATCCTCACATTTTGCCCATTTTCCCAAGCTAGCAGCAGCTCCACGTGCTTTCAGAGGCAGGAACAGCCCTCCTGTCCTCCAGGAAGACACCACCAGCCATTCTTGCTTGCACAGACCACAAGGAATTCACACCCAGCAGCTCCCCCACAAAGCAGCTCTACCCACAGCCTTCCCAGAGAGCCCACGAGCCAGCAATTTAACTTGTTCAGGCTGTCACATGACATCACTTAAAGTTAATGAGGAGCAACACTCGCCCATCCCACAGCCCTGCTCTGCTCCCCATTACAGAGCTCTTAAAGTTCCTGGAGGTGTTAATGGGGAAGCTGAAACAGGGAGCACCTGGAGCATGGGCTGTGGTGGGTGCCCTGTTCTCCATGCTCTGGTTGGGGGTATGTCACACAGGTGCCATCCATGTCCCTGAGCTCGGCTCTGTCCGCTCCCTGGGGACATGTGTGCTGCTCATTGCAGCGCTGCTGTTTTCCCACGTGTTGCTCTGCTTGGGTGAAGGGAAGGATGCTGCTGGCTCCTCCTGTCCTCTCCAGCGCCTGCCCATGGGTGCTAATGCCAAAGAGCAATCCTGGGAATCTGGCAGAGCTGCAGCTATCACACGCTGCATCTCAGCATCATTCTGGGACTTGCTCAGCGTCCCAGATGTGCCCAGTAACGACCAGACACTGTCCCCGTGGTGCCCATCATGCAGCAAGGTGGACTCAGACCCTTCCCTGCACCTTTCTGGCCAGGCAGCCCTGCCCAGAGTGAGAGCCACCATTCCTGCAAGTGTGTCCCCTTCCTGGCCCCATGGCTCGCCCCAGGCTCTGCACACTGACGAGGGCATTGCCCGTTGCATTGCCAGAACCCCTTGGGGACATTATTACAGCCAGCCTGCCTTGGATCACCCGCAGCGAGCCACCTTGCCCAGTCATGGCCAGTAGGGACCCTGTGTCACCCTGCTCAATGCAGGCAGAGCAAGAAAATCCTGAATCTGCAGAAATCCCCATCTTGGTCCGAGCAGGACAGAGGGGGCAGAGGCTGGAGGAGCTGGCTGTATCCACAGCCCCTTTTTTGTGTGTATTTTGTCTTTCCTTCTTCTTTTCCTGCTTTCTCAAAAAGGGCCCAGATGCCTTTATTTTGGCTGGGATCCCCTGGCCAGCAGCCCAAGGAGGCACCAGAAACCATGTGCGCGCGCGCGCAATATTAATATACAGAAATGGAAGGCAACCAGCACATAAACATTCTTTACCGTTTGGGTCACAGCCCGGGGATCTGTAAGAGCTTTGTGCTGAGTTTTGAACACAGACTAAATAGAGAGGGAGCGAGAAGGGCAGCGAGGATGAGGGGAAAGGTGAGAGGATGAGAGGAAGGAGGACGGGCAAGGACCTTCTTGGCTGGTTGAGGGCAACGGGGCAGAGAGCAGATGGGGACAGCCACGTTTGGGGTGAGAGCAGCACAAGGGAAGGCACTGGTGCAGGGCTGGGAGCTACTGGAGGCCACTGACAACTGCTCCTCAGAGACGGTGGGTGAAAGCCCAGGGCTTACAGCTTGTTCTCTTGCCTTTGCTTTTTGCATTAGAACCGAGGAAGGCATATAAATAATAATAACAATAAAAGGCAACTTCCACCGAGGGCCGAAAGAAGCAGGATTCCATCGCAAATCTCCTAGAAGGGCTTAAGCGCCTACTGGGGAATAAGGAGGAGGGGGCTACGCTCGAGCGTTTCTGCATCAGCCAGTGAAAATGACAGTCTCTGCAGAGCTAATGAGACCCATCTGGGGCTCGGCTGCAGCCGAGAGTGTTAAATCAGAAACTATTCCATCAACAGCCAGTTTGGCCAAATATGAAACATTTACAGGGATTCAATGGCCGGTGCTGGTGACGCAGAAGCCAATAGTCTTGACTTCTTTTCCAGAGCCTCCAGAAATATATTCGTCATTTTGGCCTTAAAGGGACAGGCTGTGCTTTTTTCCAGGAATCACAGGGCACTAGGCAGAGCCTTCCTGAAAAATCCAGAGCCTAGCAAGGAGAGAGATGGCCGGGCTGGTTTAAGCCATTGGTTAATGCTTGCGAAGGGCCCTCGGGGCACGCGGACCTGCCAAGCTGCTGCACATGACGCACGCGAACTGGCCGTGTCCTCCCCAAATGTTTTCCGTGGAGATGAGCTCAGATCGAAGGCTGGGCTTTTGCACAGCTGAGCACGGGCCACCGTTGTTCTTGTCCTGCAGCCTTCACCTGCGTTGAATACGTGGAAACCAAACGTAAAGACACGGCTCGTGTGGCCCAGGGCGCACTGGACACGGCGTGAGAGCAGGGCAGGCTTCAGCAAACCTTTTCCCAGAGCCCTGCCCCAAACAGGCTTGATTGGTATCCACCTTTTTTTTGCTTTATAGCATATTGAGCCTCTTGATGTACAAGCTCAGTGTAATGCTGGAGCCTGCAAATGCACCTCTGAACTCTGATGATCTCCAAGGAATAATGCAGCCTGTGGGGAAATGGTGTCACGTTTTCTCCAGGCCCCCAGCCCCCCTGGGCAGCTCCTGCTTCCCAGGGCACCAGGCATCACAATAGCTCATCCCAGCCCTCCTGCCAGCCTGAGTCACCGTCATCCCATCCCGGAGGGGAAGCAGCGTCAGGGATGGATCCCCAGTCACAGCTGAGTAAGCAGATAAACCCTTACAGCGTAGAACAAGAATCCTCGGGGACAACACAGAAGGGGAAAAGATTGGCAAAAATAGTATCAAATAAATGCAAATTACTCAGACAATGGAACAATAAATTTCGTGGAGCTGTATTTGTCTGCGGCCAATTAGCCCTTACTGTTATTTGGAGCAATGCAGCTCCCCCTCGTCGCCCAGCTCTGACCTTTGCAATGCACAGTGAAAGCCAGGGAAAGGATCAGAGCTCTGCAACAAAGCTGAAATTTGGCATTCCTCAAACAAGGGATCGGGCAGGCAACAGCCCGGGCCTGTTTTGCTGCCCTGGGTCTGTGCCTGGAGCCTTCGCAGCCTAAACAGATCAGCTTCCTTAGACATCCTCCTTGTCTTGGAGAGAGACCCCTCCTCATCCTGGTCTTCGGTGGGTCATGTCCTCCACCAGAGGAGACCCGTTTGTTTTCTGTCCACATGCGTGCTTGCACCTAACCTTAAAAAACCCTTAAAACCCTTGCAAGCAGGTCCACATGATGACTAGCCACAATTTCCTCCAGGTAGCCAAGATGCAGTCTTATTTTGTCCAACCTGTGGTTAAAAGTAAATAGGTCCTTTTGCTTGGGGATGATGCTCCAGCCCAGGTGAAGGGCACATTGCCTCTGCAGTGCTGGTCAGTGAACTCCCTGGGGTACCTGGCATTTAAAGCCCTGGTTGTTGGTGGTCTTCTTGGCACAGCTTTTATCGCGGGCCGGGGAGCTGCGAAAAGGAGCCCAGCATCATGTTTCTCTGCTGTAGGCAGCCTGAATTCCCACTACCAGATAGCAGGGAGCTCTGGCAGCAAAATAATCCTGAGAGTTCTCCTATGAAACAAATTTGGGAATAAACAAAGCAGAGGGAGAGCTTAACCCAGCTGGAATTGGTGCTACCCACGGGCTGGCACAAGTAGAAGCAGGACAGGAGACGCCTGCAGAGCACCCTGAGCAGGGCAATGCCCAGGTGCAGCCACCGGAGTCACAGCCGTGCCAGGCAGAGAGCTGAGCCCCCCGTGCACCCCCAAGGGTCTGTACCCATCGCTCGTGCTGGCGGCTCCCCCTTCGACGTGTTTCCAGAGGCGGTTCCAGCATGGAAAGTTCTATTTAAAGACCATTTTTTCCCTTCTCCCTTTCCTCGTTTTTCCTTTTTGGATGACAAACTGAAGGCTGTAAACTGCAGAATTTCCCACCTAGTTGAACTGGAGGAAATGAAGCTGACCCAAAGTTGAATTTACCCCATCGTGGCAGTAACTGCAGCCAGGTTTTGGAGAGAGGCAGAGCAGCTGGAGAGAATGAGCTGAGCCGTGGAGCGAAGGAAGACGAGGGCTTTGCTTCCCAGACCCGTGCCCAAGCAGCACATGGTGCCAGGCTGTGCCTGCAAGGTGACAGCCACCCCATGGCCCATCTCCCCTGCACTGCCCTCTTTCCTTGTCATCCCTCACTAGGGATCACTTAGGGATCACTTGTCATCTCCTTATCTAAGGAGAGGATGGAGCCAACGGCATCATTGCACCTCTCCAGATCCTGTATCCGCACAGATCGGTTGTGTCCAGTTGTCCATAGGGAAAAGGGGCCAAAGGGCTGGCCACAAGCAGAGCGAAAACACAGGATCCTGCACCTTGAGTTCTTCCCATCAACTCAAGGGAAAGCAGGCGTGGAGGTAGGAACATGTCAATAAACATCCTATATCCAAAGGAGAGATGAAAGGGGAGGCTTCCATTACATCGGTGTTGTAGAGAAGTACTCAGAGCTGCCCTTAAGAGCTTCTATGAAATACATTTTTCTTTTTTTTTTTCTCATCAAAAAATAACACCCAGGTTGCTGGGGAAAATGTATTGATTTCAAAGAATTTTCATTAAATAAATATCCCAGCTCTTCAGCACTGAAAATAATCCGATAGAAATCTGAAAGAAATGCCAGAGCATCCTGCTTGGAGATGCCTGGCAATGGAACAATTAGATTTTCTGTTGTTATTTCTAGGATTTTTTTTCAAAGAAATTTCATTCTGGTTGATATAGGCTAAAGGTCGGCACTGAAAGGAAATGAATTGTTCAGAATTCATTGGATCGTGCTGGGATGTGGTTCTGAGCAGGGTTTGTTTCCACATGCTCCTGGGTACATGTGGGTATTGGAAGATCTCTGAAAGAAGGAAAAAAAAGACAATCTGGATCCTTCCAGATCCACACGCATCCCTTCTGGTGCCCCTTATCCAGGACCTCACTTGGGTGCCTGTTGCCTTGGCAAGGTGGAACCAGGAGCATGGAAGTGGCCACACTGCAGCTTCCCCACCCGGGCCCATGGGAGATGCTTCCCATGGGAGAGGGGCTGTCTGCGCCTGGGTCTCTGGCCAGCACTTGCCACTGGGCCAGTGCAACACATCCGTCTGTACGGATACGCTGTTGGGAGCCGGAGCGGGTCCCCCGTCTCCTCCTGGCAGCGCATGCCCCATCACACTCGGCTCGGCTCGGCCCGCGCCGGCAGGGAGGTTAATCAGCTCTTGGGAAACCTCTAGGAAAAGCAGGCGGGGGGCAGGTCTCCAAAGCACCAAGAGGGAGGGAAAAAGCATCATTATTTCTCCTCCTCCAGCTCTCCCCGCTGGCGGGGTCAGCGCTTTCTGGGGGCGACACCAGGAAGTCACCGGGGTCCCTTGGCGGGGGCTGCTCGGGACCCCGCCAGCCCGGCGGGGCCGTGGCTCGGCTGGGGGGCCGCGCATGGCCACGGCTCCCCCGGGGGATTGGACTAATGGGAATTCCTTCTCTGCACGGCGCTTTTCCAGCCGCGCCAGCACGCACAGCTCGACGTGCGCCGTGGGACCCTGCTGCAAGAAGCAGTCAGTTCGTTCGGGGGTGCTGCCGGCTGCCTCCCCTGCTGTGCGGGAGCTGCTCCGAGGAGGATTTGGCTCCCCGGGAGGCAGGTGAGATGGAGCCGGGCGCCAGAGAGGAGCAGCGAGACCCTGCGTCCAACTACTGCTACTCAAGACAGGCAGGACTCCGGCGCCAGGAGGGCAAGAAACGAGACTCAGTGAGACTCGATACCACCATGAGCACCAAGCGTGCAGTGAAAACAAGTCCCGAGTCCATCGCATGGAGGCTGAGAAGTGCCAGTGCAAACACCTGGGGCAAGAAGCCAAGTGCAGCTGAGGGTTCGCTTACACCGGCACTGCCAAGGGGCACAAGTCTGCGCCCTAATCCGGCTGCAGGAGTCAGTGGGTAAATAAAAGGCATCCGCTCCTCCTCCAGCCCTCACCACACCGCGCGTTTTCAGGCAATGGCATATGACCAAGACCCAGCAAGTGCTAAAGGTCGGGGCCTGCAGGAGTCACTAATTCCAGCACTGCTGGGGCAGTCCTCACAGAATCACAGGATGGTTGAGGTTGGAAGGGACCTCTAGAGATCATCCAGTCCAACCTTCTTGCTCCAGCAGGAACACCTGGAGCATGGGGCACAGGGTGGCATCCAGGTGGGTTTTGAAGACCTCCAGAGAAGGAGACTCCACAACCTCCCTGGGCA
>JAVCKT010024633.1:5102-22551 GCA_032273925.1 Rhynchotus rufescens | reverse complement strand
GCATCCAGGCGGGTTTTGAAGACCTCCAGAGAAGGAGACTCCACAGCCTCCCTGGGCAGCCTGTGCCAGGGCTCTGCCACCCTCACAGCGAAGAAGAAGTTCTTACTTGGTCTCCTGGTGCAGCCAGGGGTCTGTTATTGGGGGGCTGCCAGGCTCCTTGAGGTAGCACCTCAGCGAGACCAGACAGATGATGGATCTTGGACCTGTTTGTGCTTTCCAGGGAGAGCACATCAGGGCATTCTCCTTGAGGTGGAACTCATTTCCCTGTGGCTTTCCCTCATTCTGGACCCTGGGCAGGTTTTGGGATGCACACTATCTGTTCTCAGAGGCAGTGCAGAGCTGAGAAATTCAGACTGCGCTGGATGCTCACATGTCGTATGCCCCAGCTGGGTCAAGGCCAGAGGAAATACCCTCCTACAGCTGCCTCAGAGACTGTTTAAACTCAACTCAGTTCTCTTTTAGAGGATATGCTGGCACTTGTTGCTTGGGTCACCCTTGTGCTGTGCTTGTTCTGTGCTAGGATCAGTGACATTCTCTTTGCTCCCCAAGACCCTGTTTCTATTCACATAGGAACATAGCTGAACAACCATCTGCAAGTGCCTTAGGTAATGACACAACCTTCTAGAGGGCATCAGATGCACCTAACAGCAGTGGTACCCAAAGCAAGACTTCTCCTAGGACAGAATTCTTCCCAAAGGTTGGGAACTGCCCTGGGAAAATTTCCCTATAGTTTTACACACTAGGTCTCAGTGAAGGGGACTTCTGAAGTCGGACTCTCCTTGGTGAAACGCTGAAATGCAGCAGCTGTGCCCCAGCAGTACTGATGTGCTCTTGCACGCTGGTGAATATTAAGGATCTAAGACTAAAGAACTAACTTCCCCTCCAAGATCTGAAAGCCACATCACGCAAAACAGTAAGCTTTGCATGGAACAACAGCGGGAGAAAACATCCTGTAGGGCAGGAGCAGGATGGTGATTAATCCTTGGAAAAGACTAACTGACATGACCATCAATAACTACAGTAACTTGTTATGGCTGCCTCATTCCAGCAGGATTACATGCCTGAACACTCCTTAAAACATCTAATGAATGTCATTTTGTTTTTACTTTCAGTGCTCATGCAAGTGGAGCACTCAACAGTGCTGGCCAGGAACATGGTGTGAGCTGGCAGGACTGCTCTGAGCTTCCCACACACAGACCTGTCAACGCACCTCTGCATTGACCCGCAATATCCTCACTGCAGCCCTGCTCCTGGATCTCCTCCTGGCCAGAAATCGCCTGCTGGAACTTCCTTACCAAGCACTGGTTCTCACCGACTTCAGTTGGCTTTGAAGGACATCTTGCTAGAGGACACCTACCCCATAGCACACACGTCTTGGCTCACACCGCTCTCTTTCCAATGACCTGAAAACAACTTCTGAGCCAAGCAGAACATGGATCTGGTTTTCCAGTCCTGTCCCTGATTTGGAACTTTCTTTGGTAATGCTCAAGTAAGAGGATGGCAAGAGTATGAGTGCTGACCTGAAATGTTTTTGTTTGCTCCTTCCTCAGACTTCTCTTCATCCTTATGGAGAGAATGTGATTAAATGGCAGAGGGCTTCCTTGAAAGGCAACAGAGCTTGCTCTTCTTGGAGGCTTGAGCTTTGCAGGCATCTACAGGTACTTTCTCAATGACAAGGAAGAGATGTAGAGAGACTTTCCCAGTAAGAGCTAAATCCAGGGATGCCCCACTGCAGGAATCCCACTTATCTGTGAGGTGCACACTAATTATGGCTCCTCCTAATTTTGCTGAGTAGTGTTATATAGAAAGGAAGAAGAGTGGAAGCAAGCTTGCAAAAGACCTTTTTTTTTTGCACTGCAAACTTTGTCATTTTGACTTCCTGAACAAACAAGCCACGATGCATTTCATCCAAGCTGTCCCTTGGCAAGCTGGGAGCTATGAATCAGTGTGGAGCTGTTCACTCGACCTGCTTCTACAGCGAGTCTGCAGAGAGGGAGAGAAGCTGTGAGCAAAGGTTATGTACAGTTCCAGTCCCCATCTCCAAAGGATTACTGCTCCATCCTGTTCATGCCGTGCAGGGACAGTATCAGTCAAAACAGTGGGACGGTTGTGACTACTGTGTCAAATTGTCCCCAAAACACCCACAATTATTTTCATCAGTGGAGCTACGCTGGTCAATAGTAGCAGAAGATCTGGTCTCACTGAGGACACAGAAGATTTTCAGCCCAAAAGGCACTGCCAGTAGCTGCCTCTCTCTCTCAGACATGGCTTTAGGGAAGGGATTTTTATTTTCTGCCAGAAATGCTCTCTAGGTTCATACCAGGATTTCCAACCAAGAGGTAGCCAGCAGTCCTGCCTTCCCCACTCACATTTGCTGCTTTTCGGGAGGCTGAAAGCACCGTTGACTGCTCGCCTGCTGATGCCATGGGAGACCTGCCGGGCGCCGAACAAAGACCCTCTGAAAAGCTTGGAGACACTTTCTGGCTTCATGTGCACAACCCCACCGAAGGGCTCTGAAGAAAGACCACAGTGCTGAACGGGAGATCAAAGAGGAGCTCGGCTGCCAGAATCCCACCCCGCTCCTCCCCACATCCTGCTGCGCTGCCAGGATAAACCGCCTCATCAATTACTTACTCTATTGCCTTAAACACGAGACCGGCTGCGGAGACACAACCTGAGCGCAGCCCCACGCGGCCGCTCGCACCTGACCTCCCCTTGTTTCCTCACCCCTCAATGGCTCCGCTTTTACTACTAGCACAGGACCTTTTTGCCGCTTCTCCTGCTCGGAGCCTCATATTTCAAATTCCTTCTGAGCTGTATCTGGTTTTCATTTGAACGTATTACATTTAAATATATATATAAAATACAATGGGAAAGGATTTTCGAGGTAATAAATGGAACATGCGAGCCTAATTATTCAGGATGACCCAATGCAATTCGGTAAGTCCGGAGAGCTGTTTATACTGGCAAGAGGAGAGTGAAATATCATTGGATATGGTCATTACTCTTATAAGATTTCAATATATATACATTGTCAGGAGCCTCTGAGTTATGAAGTCCTCCTTGCTCGAGGAATAAACATGCTGGGTAGGAATCCTGGAAGCAATCAAAACGCCTGCAGCTCGGCGACGGCAAAGCCCCTCGCCTTGGTGAAATCTGGAGCCAGGCCTGAACCCGCGGGCTTAGGTCGCAACCCAAGCTTCCAAACAGATAGTTTGTCTCACTATGAGGCCGTGGGCAGAGCTCAGCGAACGAGCAGAGACAGAAATATGATTCTTGGCATTTCAGATTGAATTACTGGAGCTGTCTATGAGTGGCCCCACTGGTCAAATAGGAAAAGACAATGTGAGGGAGCTGGTTTCGTTCTCAATATGGCTGGGAGGGCCTGAAGGGCGTCTGCTCCCGACTGCTGGCCCAGAAACATCTCATAGAGACCTGGGCTTTGCAGAGGCAGCTCTGGAGGCATCTCCCCATCTCAGCTACTGGTTATTGCTGAGGATGCCCTGATGGAAGCTCCTCTAGCTGGTGATCCCAAAGCAGGCTATGGTTGTCTAGCATGAAGGGCTGAAAAGGGCTGGCCTTGGTTCCTACCTTAGATGTGCACCTTCTGGAACTTGAGGAACCCCTCATGGGTGGCAAAGTCTGCTCCTGAGGAGACCAGGGCAGTCCAGCGACGTGAGCCAGGCCAGCAAGAGCTAGAAACACAACAGCAACCTTTCAGTACCCCAGCAGGCCTCCAGACACATAAAAAACCCCACTTTTTTGGTGGTGACACACAAATACCTCCAGCAAACAAGGGTGATGACAGCAGATGTGCACCCTCAGCACCCTGCTGAGAACAGCACTGTCCTCACCCAAGCCACCTCTGAAGGACATGGGGCCATCACAGAGCCCAGGGGAGTTACAGCTGAACATGTTCTTCTACTCAAGATATCACAGCTGTCGTCTTTGCAACAGCACATCAGCTGTCCCTGCAGCTAAAACCCTACCTGCTCCTGACACAGCTGCCCAAAGGCACCTGGAAAAACCCTGGAAAAATCTGAAACGCTTCTAAAGAGAGAGGAACCCAACTCTGAGCTGGTTCTGAACCTGGAGGATATAAACCAGCCCAAAAGACAGCATTTCTGTTTCAGGGAGCAGTTACCTTTCCGCCGAGTGCACTGAACCGACAAGCAGCGAAGCTTTGCCTGTTTACTGCAGAGCGCAGACTGCATGGCCCGCATGGCTGCAGGTCTCAGTGGGGCTCTATTCACTTTGATTTTACACCACAGTTAACTAGACCCCGGTAATTATTTGCTCTTAACAAGGCTGTGTTTACACCTCTGAGAAAGGGTCAGCTCCTGACTTGCTCACTGTGCCTGGAAAGAGAGTATTGCTCATGGCAGCTAGAGAAGTGAAGTGACTATAGGGGGGGAAAGATGCAAAGAAAGAAAGAAATTTAAGTAGGAAAGATGATATTAAAGCTCAGATGAAAACTATCTCTCGTGATCTTTGACTCCACAGCTTGAGCTCTCCCCATCAGTCCTTCCACCCACCGTGTTTCAGTGCAGCCGACGAGAATGGTCCTAAGAACGTACATAAAGTTGGAAGCTGGGACAAATTGATTAATTTTCTTAGCTCCTGGGCTATTAAATGTCTGGACCAGCTAATTTTAAAGCAAACAAGCAAAGGCCAAATGACAAATCGTTTGGGAGGCCCTTCAGCAAGAAGATGGAGTTTTATGAGCATCATGAGTACCGCTGCTGGCATTAAATCTGTAGACATGGGGGAAAAATAAGACCTGATTTATCTGATGATGGCGAAAGATGTTATCCAAGCTATAATTTATTGATCATTGCATTCTCCTGGCTTTCAAGGCCTCATTCTTGTGCATATGGAACATATACATATTTTTCTTTGTATATGAGGCTAAGCCCAGCAGCGCTCCTGCATTGCGGGACTATGCGGAATTTTTGCATGGTCTGCTGGTCGTGGCGCAGTAGCCGGGAATGTTGGCAGGCAGCCAGGGCAGCCTGGGGAGCCCCCTTCACGGGGCAAGACGGGGCATCCCATGCAGGGATAGTCTGCCGTGGCACAATGATGCTGCCAGGGTGGCAAGGAGCCCTGGACTTGACACAGCCAAGTCCTTCCTTAGCCACAGGGGGACACGTGTGACCACTCAGGAATAGCGGATCCACTGGATGCCCCACGAAGGAGGATTTGCGACATGCTGTCCCTTTTCCTAGAAGCATCTCAAATGCATTGATGTGTGCATCAATAACTCCGTGCCTGCAGGGAGTGCTGGTCAAGGAGGGCTCATCCAGGTCCACTGTCTCTATTGGGATGTCCATGGGCATCTGCCCATCGCCCCCTTCTCTCTGGACACCACATTAGCAGATTGCAGCCTGCGGAGCCCCATTGACCCTGGAGAACAGGGTTTGACTCAGGATCTAAAACACCCTTGGCATGGAAAGCCCAACTCGGGCAGGTTGGGTGGAAAGGAGAACAGGGACAGGCTGCTCTCCCAGTACACGCTGCCACGCTCGATACCCTCCAAGTGATTATCCCCACGGCACAACAACATCTCCCAAACACTCCCCGCCACAGCCTGTTCCTGGTTCTCATTTTCTAAAACAAACAAGGGCTTGGAGTCTCCCTGAGCCGGGCCTTGCAGAGCCCAGCTGCCTCCCTTACCTGGCCAGCAAAGGCCACGCTTCCTGCTACAAAGTCCGTGTGGTGGAAGCAAAATTCAACATGGCAAGTGAAAAGAGGGCAGCCTTGGCCTCTCTGGCCCCCGGGGACCCTCGCTGGAGCTAGAGGCTTTCTAAGCCAGTCCATCTGGTGAGGAGAAAGCCAGGCTCTGAAGGGATAGCCGGAAATAACAGTAATTTATGCAGTTATGTTTCCAGATTTTTTTCTCTAACCATCAAATAATACCACAAAAAAAAAAAAAGGAAAGGAAATAGAAAAAGTAATATATGGACCAGAATTTTTAATCCTCCTTGCTTTCCCAGAGAAAGCCAGGGCCTCTTTCCACCCTTTAACTCACTCTGTTAGAGCCTCTTCCAGCCGACTCGGCGAGCGGAGCCCAACTGCTCTGCAAGCTCTCTCTGCTGCCCAGAGGGGCTGGGTAAAAGACAGAAAAATGAAAAGTGAGGATATTCCCGAGAAAAACAGGTCCCACGGGAGCACCGGTGCCCAGCGACATTGTGGCTAATGCTCTGGCCAGACGCTGTTTCTCCACGGTGTCCCCAGGACTTAATCCCTAGCAAAGACCAACCTGCAGCCCGGGTCAGAGCCTGCCTTGCTCTGGGGCGGCACAGAGGCCACGTCCTCAGGGGACACCAGGCGAGGGACACGGAGTTGGCCCTTGGCTGCTCACCACTTCAAAGGCGAGTGCACAGATTGCTCCTCTGCTGCTTCCAACAGACTGGGGACAGCAGGGACACAGGAGGGCTAAATCTGCCTGTGTGAGGATGCACCACGCAGCTCTTCATCTAGCACCTGGAAATGAAGAAAAGAATATGGAGTGGGAGCAGGGAGGGCTGAGGGATCCTGTCCTTCCTACCACGTTGGGAAAAGAGCATCAACAGCAGCATCCTCCCACGTTCACGTGTGAAAGCTGCCTGTGGGACAGACCACACACTATGAGTCCCCATGCCCAAATCTCCTCCTAGTTAATGACCCCTGAGGGAACTTGATTTAACGAGCAGGATGAAGCATTTTCCTATGGTGGCTTTTGAGCCTGGGGAGAGGATGCAGCACTGGAGCAGGGCAGTGGCAAAGGGTGACCTGGGGACAAGGGTCTCCTTGTCGTGACAGCCGCTCGGGGCAGGAAGCAGGGAGAGGGGTCTGGCTGAGCCCAGGAGCTGGCGCGGGACACACAGCCCTTCGCAAACAGGAGGACCTGGCTTGGTGCTCCCGGCTGTTTCCCCTTCTCAGAGCAAAATGCCCAAGGACTTGCTATATTTAGAGGCTGGAGTTTTTGGGAAACAGAGAGAGGTTTGTTCGAGACTCCGTGTTCCCCTCCGGACATGGTCTGCAGCCTCCCGCCCGGCTCCGTGGTCCTGACCTGCACCACGGCCAGGCACTCGCTGCTCAAACCACCCCAGCGGCTTTCACACGGCCAGGGCAAGGGAAGCGGCTCCGGAAAACTGGCCGGGGGCCAGCGCGTGGATGGGAAAGAGCAGCAGAGGCTGACACGGGCTGCCCTGGCGGGGCCGGCACAGCCCTGCGAGCCGGGACTGCCTGTCCGGGCCTGGCAGAGAGCACCGAGAGCAGCACAGCCAGCTCACAGGGGCAGCTTTCCTGCCTCGGACAGCAGAAAATAAGTAAAATGCAAAGGGTTTTAACACATGCATTGCTGAGCGTATGCCCCAACACTGCCTCGGCTCACAGGGGTGCCCAGCCGGGCTTCCCCACGGGCTCCCAACAGGAACAGCAGGAGAAGCCTCAGCTCCCGGCAGGAATAGCGGGCAAAGCCTCGGCTCCCAGCAGGGAGAGGTGGTTGGCAGCAGGGACGGGGGGGAGCTAGTGCCACGCGTGCACCAGCCACCCTGTAATTGCAGCCACACGCGCCCGACCTCGCTACGGAGCCCTCTCCGCACCCAGCGCTTCTGCACAGCCCTCACCAGCCCAGCATGGAGCTGCTCCCGCTCCGCATGGCAAGATCCACAGGGAATTTGCAGCATGCCCATGTCTCCATAGGGAAACACCAGCACTAGCAGCGCACAGAGCCCCAGCCCCCTCTCTCTCCATCTCTTATACAGCATGAATATTTATTTATTCACCGGCCGCCGCTTCCTTTGCTCTCGCTCCCGGCGCTGGAATTCTCCCTGGAATTCCTCGGCGTGCGGCCGCGCACGGGGCCGCCCGGGAGCAGCCCCCTTCCCGCGCGCGGCCCCCGTCCCCGCCGCCGAGCAAACATTGTTCCCCGGACAAAGGCGGGCATTGTGGCGGCCGCGGAGGCCTGAGCCCCGCGAGAAGGGGGCAGACAGGATGTGAATATAAATCTTGTAAATATTTTCTTTAAGGTGCCGGGTATAATCCCAGGAAACGAGTCCGCTCTCGCAGCGGTGCAGGGAGCCACTCCACAGCCTCTGCTGTGAGTTTCTCCCATCACGGAGGCCGGGGAGCCCTGGGATCACCCCAGCATCTCCCAGCTCCCAGGGCTGATCCCTCCTTCCCGTTTCCAAACACCTCGGTGATTCCCGGTGCGCAGGACCAGCCCTGATGCTGCCCTGCACGAGGCGGTGGATGGAGCAGCTGCCTGGCAGCTGCTCTTGCCCATCCCCTTGGTCTCCTTCCCTGTATCCATCATCCCCGGAGCAGCAGCTCTGGGAACCTCTCCAGATGTGCCAGCGCCAAGGCAGGAGCTGCGCTCCCAGCCTGGTGCAAAAAGAATTTCCCTCCCTAGGGAATTCCAGGGGATTTAGCAGATATTGTCCCAGTTTGTACCTCCCTTTGCTCTACTTCTGATCATTTTAAGCACTTGCATAAGCCACGAGATATTTCTTTAAGCACGAGGAATGTGTCGCCGGCCGCTCGGTGCCCCATCCTTCCCCGGGACAAGGGGGCTGCCGCTAAACCCCCTTCCACACCAGGCACCGTTACACAGCACCAGGGCTTGGAGCAAAGAGATTAGAGGGATTCGGGGAGGTCCCTGGGGACCGGTGTGCCTAACCCTTTGCACACCAGCAAGCAGCAGCAGGACAGACGGCCGCTTGCTTTTCCCTCTTATCCTGGTCCCCCCATTGCTGGCCAACATTGGATACGAGCGGTGGGGCTGCGGAGACCTTTGATCTGCTCCGGGCAGCTGTGCTCAGGGTCTACGTCAGGGGCCAGGAATGGCCCTTCTGGCGGCTACTGACAGAGCGCACGGCAGCGGCACGGCCACAAATAACCACGGCGCCGTGCCCACCACGGGCACCAAGGGCACTTACATGGAACGGGTGGTAAAAATAGGAGGCAAAGGGAAGAGCCTGGGAACAGATACAGCGCGTTGGAGGCCAGGAGCGGCTGCCACGGTGCCTGGCTCCGTGCAGGACCAAGCAGCAGGTGCCGGCCCCCAGCAGCCCCAGGCAGCTTTCCAGTTGCACCTTTGAGGTTTTGCACCTTCCTTGCTCCTTTTCCAATCTTTTCCCAGCAGATGAGCTCACCCCGGGCTCTGCCAGCTCACAGCCCTACATACTGCTCCTCAGGGCATCTACCGCTCACCTCGACCACCTCGAGATGCTCCACAGAGCTCAATGCAGAGCCCCAGGAGAGCGGGCACAAGCACTGCAGCACCCGGGTCACTGCCCCACGCTCAGATCCCGCCGTGCGCCCCGGGGACACATTGCAAACACCGACAGCATCCGGCTGCCTTCGGTCAGCACCCAGGGCTGCAGCGGGCCCCGGGGCGCTGCAGATCGCGGCTGATACGGCCTGGCATTTTGGCAGCATTTTCTAGGACAGTTTGCACAGCGCCTTCCCTATACAATGCCCGTGTCTAGCCGCCACGCTGCGGCTCGCATTTCCCTCCGCGAGTGAGGAATTCAACCGAAAAGTAAACAGGAAAAAGCGTTACACGGCGCAGTTTATAAATATATACGGGATTATGTAGGCAGGCCAATTTGCACAGATGCCGCGTACGCGCCGCGCTGCTCCGGAGCCATCCCGCACGGATGGGAAACGGGGCCGGGTTCCCGCCGCGTCCTCCCAGGGAACAGGGCTGGGAGCCGAGGGGAACGAGCCGCACGTAGCGCCGCGGGAGCCAAGGCCTCACGTTCCAGCTCGGCCGCGCTCCGCCTTCCCCGAAAGCTGGAGGGTTTTCGCTCCGGATTTCACGGGGATTTCGGCCTGGGACTTGTCAGGGTCATGGGACAAATGGTCCTTTATGGGGGGGTAAGGGGAGGTGCACCGGGTCCTGCTGGATTTTGGGATGGGGAATGGATGCGGCACAGGGACAGACCTGTCCCTGGGTGCACACAGGAGCTGGCAACCAGCAACACAGAGATGCAAGTTCCAGAACAGAGTGACACAGAAATGATTTTTTCCTCTTTTCCCCCCCCACCCTGCAATCCTGTCCCTTCCTCCTCCTCCTCCTCTCTCCCTGAGGCTAAGCCCAGAGGTTTATGCAATCTGACAGCCGAGCGACTTGGTCATTCAAAGCAACATCTTAATTACAGGACATGGTGCTGGCACCAAGAAGGGCATGGGGCTCTGCAGGGTTAAATCCTGCCCCCTTACCTAGGGGGACTATTTTTTATTTTTCCCATCCAAACTTGCTGTTGGGATGGGAAGCTGGTGCAACTAGCCCAGTTCAACATCCATTGCAGCACGTGGAAAAACCATCCCAGATTCCAGCATCATCCATGACCTCATGGGATTTGCATAGCTCCAGGGAAGGAAAGGAAGCTTCAAGAGATGATCAAGCACCTCCAGTCAGGACAGGGCGAAAAGGGAGGTCAGGGCACCTCCTGCCCAGGAGGTTTCTCAGTTTCCAGCGACCCCTCAACAGTGGGAGAAGAGTTTTGGCTGAACCCTCTTTCAGAGGCAATCTAAGCATTTCCTGACTTGCTGTTGATTTCACAGAACAAAGCTTGTCAAACACAACCTGGTCAAAATCCAGTCCGCATTATTTTTGGTTTTTTTTTTTTTTTTTTTTTTTGAAAAGCAGTCAAGGAATTTCATTCGAGCTCATTCTAAGGGGCAGGACTGTGCTTTTCCCACCCAGCTGTCTGTTTGCTTTCAAAAATGGGTCCAATAAACACACACGTGTCAAGCTCTCCCTCCAAAAAGGTTGGTTTTGGAGTAAACAGTGTCTTGGACTTATTTTGTGCAAAAGTGGAGGATTTTGGTCAATATAGAATTTTGCAATTTTTTCTCCAGTCTCCTACTAAACCACTAACTCCAGGTATTACAACTGCCCCCAAACTTCCTTGCTCACCCAAAGGCTTCAGGAACAGTATGGGGCTTGGGACAGGGAAGCAGCATAGGAGTTCAGGATCAAACCCCAAAGGGAAGGGAGATATTAATGAAATAATCTCCTCCTGTATTATCATAAGGAGGTAGAGAGGCTTCCCCTCCTGCCTCTTTACCCCATCCAGGTGGAGCGTGACCCCCACAACAGGGCTGGAAAACCCAAGCACGACACCGCACTCTGCAAGTGCGCTCAGTCCAACCGCAGCAGATCGCAAATTTTGGCAGATTCCTAAGATCAGGAAATTCCTTGAGCGCTCGGGAAATTCTCCAAGACCGAACGCGAGCTGTTTCGCTCGCAGGAGATATCGAGTTCTCCTCCTTTTTCTCTTTTTCCCTCCCGGTGGTGGGTCGGGGGACCTTGGCGCACGCGCTGCCACGCGGGGGATTAGAGGGACCCTGCCCAAGGCGAGGGCAGCTGCTTGCAAAGCGAAGCCGGCAGAGCCAAAAGGCAGCCGTGAGCTCCCAGCTCCGAGCAGGCCTGGAAGCAGCCCAAACTGGTATCGGTTACGCTTTCTCCCCCACTCCTTTGCATACGCATTAATAGCTGTGCCTCGTTTGCGGCTGCCTCCCCTCGCACGCACGGCACGCGTGTCGCCTCGGAGCTGGCTGCGGCACTGCGCCCAAAGGGCCCCTTGCAGCACCCGCTGACAGCTCCATCCCTGAAGGATGGGGACAGCAGCGTTCCGCTGGCACCGGTTGGCAGAGGGCAAAGCGCTGCGGACGGCTCGGGAAGCTGGCGGTGCCTGTAAAGCCCTCCGAGCATCGCGGTGCCGCAGCTCGGCACGGGGCAACTGCATCGTGCCAAGGGCAGGGCGCAAAGGAGGACGCGAAGGATAAGGCACAAACCGGGACGCAAAGGCTACCACTAACACAGCTGCACCATGGTGCTGTCAAAGAATAAAAATAATATAATAATAAAAATTTGACATCTATCACCATTCCTGTGTTCCCAAGGGAAATTATGCCACCACGTACATCACCAATAAGAGGTTTTAGGGCCAAATTGCTGCCACCAGCTCAAAGGAGAGGCAGGAGCTGGGATGTGTGGGCTCCTGCTGATGAGCACAGGTGAGAAAAAGTGTCCTCTGCCCCAGGCTGGGCACTGCAGCTGCTTTTGCACCAAAAGAACCTGTCCCTGGGCTCCCAGAGGGAGCTTCTTCAGGAAGGGAGAAACCTCAGAGAGCAAAGGTCCTGGCCTAGCCCTGGAGAAGTGCCCAAGCGTACTGCTCTTAGGGGTTCTTCAAAACACCAGGATAGGGTTTCCTCACTTGCAAACCCACTCCCTGTCCGTGGGCAAAAGCACTTACCCAAGAGATGGAAAGTGTTGCCTGAAGCGCTCGTGCCCAACCCCTGCGACGGTGTGGAAATGATTGGATTATTTCAGTAGCACATGAGGTCATCTCGTCCTGCCGAAGACGAGCTCTCCTCAGCCTGGCAGCGCAGCCAGGACACAGCACGGAGCCTTCTCCGAGTGCACCGGGCAGGCCAACAAGTAGCACGAAACCACCCAAACCTCCCAGAGCCCGGGCTCTTCCACCACTGCATCCAACACGTGCCCATCCATCCCCCGCCTTGCCCCCAGCGTGGTCCTGGCCAGAGGCTGACACCCTTTCCCCATCCCAGAGCTTTTCCCAAGGCATTATCTACCTCCCACCACCAGCCACAACCCCTCCACTTGCCTGCACACAGCCTTTTATAGTCATCCCCCAGCTCGTTCCCAGCTGAGCCCGAGCTGATGGGCAGCAGCTGAGATGAGGGCTGCTGCACCCAGGTGCTCTGCCTGCCCTGGAGCAAAGCTCAAGCCTAACCAGGCCCCTGGCATCATGCTGGGGATTGCTCCTCCATTCTATCTTCTTCGAAACCCGCCTGGATGCCACCCTGTGCCACATGCTCTAGGTGTCCCTGCTTGAGCAGGAAGGTTGGACTAGATGATCTCTAGAGATCCTTTCCAACCTTAAACATTCTGTGATTCTGTGATTCTAATTATATTTTTTACATTAAAATTAGCAATGTCAAATCTCAAGGAATAGTACAGATGTGCTGCAAATTTAAGTGAAGTGGCTGCTAGTGGTAGGCAAACATGGAGCTACATTCTATTCTTCCCTGTTTTCCAGGGAAGAATTATTTACCTGGGATTCAAGGATTCGTTTCTGGCATTGTTGGTAAAAAAAAAGCCATTCAATGAGCTTTTGTATGCTCCCTTCCTTATTCCTGATGTAACCTGCCGGATATCAAAGATTTATGCCTCAAATAACCAGTGATACTACAGGCAAGAGGAATATGTCCGTGTAGTTACTCCCATCGCTTTGTGTCCTGAGAAGCTGCTTTTCCATTTTGTTTCATTTGTACTTACCTTGTAGGATCAGCATTATCATGGAGAGCCGTTCTGGCAAAGCAGAAGATAGTCACATGGGAAAACTAAAAGAGAAAGTGTTTGCCCCCTTCTTTTTGGTTGAAATATGGGAGACTACAGGGAAGACTTGTGAAAGTAATATACTCTTATAGTACATATAATATATATAATACAATATCCTCAGTGCAGCATGAGGCCTTGTGGGGAGTCTGAACAGCTACTCACACTCTGCCTTAGCCAGCAAATGGGAATTAGCTCCGCAGATGACTTGGCCCTGTCCTTTCTGTTGTTGGGGTTGCAGGAGGAGGGATATTGTCTCCTGCAGGAACTGGATCCATTTAGTTACTGAACTAGCCTAGCTATCCAAAGCCTATGGTACATCAACCATGTCACTTTGTTTCTAAGTTGGCTGCCGTGTCTGATATTAGAGACTGTCTTCTGTGATAAAATTGTTGAGGCAGCAGGACAGCAAGAAAATGTCTTTGCTGCAAAATCCCTAAGTACAGGGTCTTATATGGCTCTTTGGCTTTGTCAGACAAATCATCATCTCCTTAAATACTGATCTCAATCTAGTCCAACTGCAATAACACTGTGGAAATAACCATGAGAAAATGCCTCATACTTAGCTAAGCCTGATGTCCATCTGAAAGCTGGGTGTGCTGCCTGACTGCTACAGCAGAAAGCAAAGCTAGAGAATTAGATATCAAAACTAGTGATTTCCCTGTTTGTTTTGTCCTAAGAGGAAATTAATGAATGGAAAGATCAGGATAGAGCTTCTTTTAAAAAAAAAAAAATTTTTTTTTTTGTTTGTTTTCCCCAAATGAAATCTTTATTTCCTCATTCTGGTCCTTAACAATGTAACTATTACAACAAGCAAACAAGCATTATGACTCCCTAGGCCTGTGTCCCCACCCCTTTCATGATGTCTTCTGCACTTTTCCTAGAAGCTTGAAGCAGATGCAGCCACCTCAAACCAGTTTCTCTTTTGTGACATGGGCTGCTCCTCAGCCAGTAAGGATCACATGGTTGTACCTAGTTACCTAGTCACCCTCTCCAAGCACACCACCACCCCTGCCACAGCACAGCAGGTTCTGTTGCTTGCTGCACACAAATGCTAGCTGGTGCTCACTGGGAGCTTTACTAGAGCTGACGTTAAGACAGTTTAGTTTGCGATTACTTGCTAGTTGATATTTGCCTACACTTTTGATGCTTTCCACTTAAATCTCTAGGTACTCTCCTTACTCACTCCCTCTGCAGTGGTTTCATTTAGCATATATTTCTTGGCTCTCCTGCGATGATGATCCTCTCCTCTGGAAAACAGGCTGGGTCCTCTGAGTAAATTAAGACTACAAAAAGGTCAGTTTATCTATAAATCTTTTCTTTTCTTTGCCTTGAATATCAGAAGTCATAACCAGGTGTCTTGAAGGAACTCCTGCCATTGCGCCTTCACAAAAGGCAGAGCAAAAGACTTGTCACCCTTTCCCATCTCCTTTATAATAATTCAGCTGAGTTCAATTAATTTCTGTGCTTGACAGGATCTAAGCCTTCCCAGGTAATATAAATTATCGAAATATCTTAATCTAGCAGAAAGGAGGCTCTGGAATGGATGATGGATCTGTTTCAAGATGTAGCTTGATAAAGTTAAGGATTAGATGTTAAAATATCTGTGGCTTTGTATTGGTGATTATAATGGATTATTCCAAAGCTTATCGTTTGTAGGGCCTGGGGAAAAAAAAAAGAATATCTGGATTCATACCTTCATTTTATTTTTTGCTTTTCATTATTCTTTAAATCAGAAAAGGTTGGCCTATTAGAGATGGATCTTAGTCAAGCCCTGTAACCACTTATTGTGATATTGAAAAAGGGAAATTTTTTCGCTGTAGTCATTGTTCTGTTGTGCTACCTCTTTTTGTAATTCAATGGCAAGACAGCAACCATATTTGTTAAGCAGATGTGTTTCTCTTATCACAAAGTTTACACTCCTTGGCAAATTTGAGATCAGGAAGGAATTTCCCTCAAGCAGGACTCCTGAGGAGGGGAGGGCTTTTTTTTTCTTTTTCTTTCCTTACAAATCCCCTGTCAGTAAAGAAACTCAAAGTTTTTGCAACACAGCTCCTAATGTGGTGCTCTACATATTTATTAGGGGAAGTAATTGATCATTCATGCTAAGGGACTTATCAGGATGTTGATGACATTTTGTGGGAGGGAGAAGAATGTGGATATGTGTAGAAGTACAAAACAAGATGAGAAAATAAAAAGCAATACGTGAAGAAATCAATACTAATCAAGCATATGACTTCAAAATGCTTGAGAAAGGGGGAAAAATAACATTGAAAATAGGGGGAGGAGAGGAAGCTAAATGGAAAAATAAACGAATTTAAAAGAACACAAAGAAAATTGTTCCATCCTTCCCCGTGAACTGCACCTTGTGGTGAAAAAGTCTGCCTTGTCTAGTGGCTCTGCAAGGCATACTGACAAGTTGTATAACTCCTAGAAGATGAGTCAGGACAGAACAGGAGGCAAACAGACTGAAGTTAGTCCACAAATTCTTACAGCAGTGACATTTTGCCTTTCCTTCTCTAATAGTCATTTTCCCATGCTTTTTTTTTTTTTTTTTTTTTTTTTTTTTTTACTTACTGTTGTTGTTCTGTGCTGTTTGGATCTCTCCTTGACAGTCTTCAGCTGCTCTTCATCATTGCTCCTTTGCTTCACTGACAGTCATTGCTTTGACTGAACGCTTGTCAGTGTCCCATACAGTCTCATTCCATTGCTCCTCTCTCTAATCCCTATCCCTTTCTGCCACCTCCTGTTGTAATTCTGCACCACTCTACCAACCGTTCATGCTGGGCCAATGTTGGTATTGCCTCCTTACTTCTCACTCACTGTTTCCCCAACTGATGTCTTCACTACTGTTAGCATCCTGCCCTACGCCTCTGGTTCTTTCCCATCGTCTGCTTCTCTTCCTCTCATTCTGCTTTAGCAGACCTTATCATCTCGACCTGCCCAGCATTCATGGTCTTTACCAACATCTACCACAACTGTTTTCTTCTGTCTGACCAAAAATGCAGAGCCTTTTGTATTTTCATCTGTGTTGTCTGAATCTGCTCCTTATCACCTGCTTCGTCCTTACTAAGTGAGCACGCTTAAGAAGAATAGGATGAATATCTTTCATGTGTGATACAGAAAACATTGTTCAGTATGGTGATGGAAGCCCCTAAAATGATATTTCAAGAAAAGCTAAAGTTGTTTACAAACAGAAAAATTGGAGAAGAATGTACATGTTAGTAAGTTGCATATAGACTGATAATATGTTACAAGAGGTAAGACTTCAAGGAACAGCCAGCAAGAAGAATCAAAAGTAACAGTGTATATTTCTTCAAAAATATCAGGAATCTGCTATTGTCAACGGGGCAAATTGATGATCAGGCTAGAAAAGGAGCATATAGTAAAGATAAAGAGGAATGCAGAAATCCTTACTTCCGTGTTAAGCACAGCAGAAGGCAGATATTATTTTGGCAGAACCCATTCTTGTGGGGTTCATCACTGAACATGTCTGAAATGTCTCAAGGTTGTGGGAAAGTCTGTTCAGAACACTGACAAAATGAACATTAACAAGTTGCTAGGAGCAATGGCTTCTGTCCAGGGATTTTAAAAGAACTCGAGAATTAAATAGCTGTATTACTCAGTAGTGTGTAACCCATGCTTAAAGCCACCTTGGAACCTGAAGAAGGGAAGATAGTGAATACGATGATGATTTTTAAAGGGTTTGAATGGGTTCAAAGGGAGAACAGACAACTTCATGGGAAAGAACTGATACATCTGCCAGTATAAGGGAAGTGTGTGCTGTGATCCAGCTCCTGAAGGAAGGGGATGCATACCTGGATTAATTTTTCCTGATGCAACTGGAGCCAACTGCAGAGTTGCTGGTTCTTGCTGTAAGACATGGAGAGCATTGTGGTCCAAGCATTTTGGCAGAGCTGCTGATGAAGGTGACAGCTTCAATCACAGAGGAATGAGTGTGTCAGCAGCAGCAGTGTTGCTGCTGGTGGTCCTCTCTTTTTTCTTTCAGGAGCTTCAGGGACAGAGGGTAAGAGGAGCGCCTCATGTTGCAACCACTGCATTCCACTGGGGACATGGGTAGGGCAGGGCCTG